>JAOWAR010175075.1:0-16426 GCA_028571005.1 Clathrina lutea | reverse complement strand
CCTTCCAGACTGTACACGGATGCTCTACCAACTGAGCTACCAGGCCGGGTCCGTCACCCAGCGGTGTCCAAACGATAAAAGTCCCATCTCCCGTACGTACAACTTTCTGGCGTTGGCAGACTTCCAAACGGACAGTAGATGTCGGAAACTAAGTAGCCAGCATTACTGATCATCGTTTCAAGAAAATATTTCAGAATGTGATGAAGGCTGGCACAGCTTAGCGGAAACCTCGTTCGTGATTTTACCAAGCTGTGACCTGAGGAGAGAGTTTTTCTATTCCAATTGTTATTTTTATTGGCAGATACAATCACACACTCCAGTCTTAGTTTTGGACACTGGATGTTTCGGCCCCTGTCTCGGGGCCTACTTCAGGATAAAGAGACTGAGATGGATGCTAAGCTGGCTTATGTACTAGAAAACTAATGTTTGTGTTTCGTTTAGCGTTTCTACGTGGATGCGTGATGGTCACTAGGTGCGCACGAGGTGTTAGTCCTTGCGTGTTTGGTGTTAAGACCTGACTAAGGTGTGTTGTTAAGGTCAAGAGGCACAATAGCAATACTGAAGGTCACTTCCTAACGCGGTCCACTACTGAGCTCCATGCCCCTGTCCAAGTTCATCTTCCGCTCTGGATCCGGTCGATGGATGGTCAAAGCCTCCTGAACCTTCCACTTGGTGGTGTTTCTTTCCGCCAAAATCACGTGTGGCTTCCAAAAGACTTGATGACCACATGCAGTACTTGAAACGTTTCCCTTGACTTCAGAGTTGTCATGATGTAGCTTTGGATTGCTATTATTCCCAACGCAGGAGTAGAAATGATGGTCCGTTCCACCTTCCATTAGGATGTGCAAACCCTGATGCCCTCAGGCGTCTTGATACATTGTCCTCGTATCCTTTCCAGGGGCAGTGCCTCTATTGATCAAGGCTTGTCATTGCCCTGGAAATGAGGTCATGTCGATCTTTGGTTGGACTCCGAGGCGGTAACATCTTGCGGAGAGATCTCCTGTAGTGCCAACAGCTCATTGCTCTACTGCAACCATGCGTCTACTTCCTCTAGCAGCAAAGGCGCATCCCAGTCCACTTTCAACCTCCACAAACACTGCGTCAACTGCTTTCCCTGAAGTATGACCCAGCAGACTAATCCCATGGGATCGTAGACAGAACTGATCGCCCCAAGGATGCCGCGCTTGGTTGCTGGTCGCTCATTGCTCGCTGTGATGCTTAACTCTATTCCATCTACACCCACGTTTCACTGGATACCTAGTGTTCTCTCAGTGGGCAGCTCGTCCAAATCCAAGTCGAGGTTCGCCCGAGCACGCTCTTCCTTTGGAATCGCCGTCAAGACAGTATGTGAGTTCGAAACCTGCTTTGTAAAATGGAACCCACCTGCCTGCAGCAATTTAGTGAGGTCTTCGCAGAGTGAAACAGCGACTGTGTCCAATTGAACCGACTTGAGTAGGTCATCCATATAAAAATCTCTTTCGACAGTCCCTACGACCATCTTGTTGTACTCCACGCGATAATCGCGTGCAGTCTTCTTAAGGGCAAATGATGCACAGCAGGGTGAGTCAGCCGCTCCAAAATTGTGGCTCTTCATGCGGAACACAGAGGGTTGTCCTAGTCAGTCGTCTTTCCAAAAGAGATCAGAGGGTGTCATGCCCCGCTGTTGGCACCCTCACTTGGTGGAACATGGCCTTGATGTCGACAGCGATAGCCACTCTCTCCTGGCGGAACTTCAAGAGCACACCAAGAAGTGAGTTTGCCAAGTCTGGCCCTTTGTGGAGTTGGCTATTGATCGGGATGCCACGAAACTGCGCAGCGGCGTCGAAGACGACTCGTAACTTGCCCTTTTGCGGATGCCAGACTGGGTGGTGCGGCAGATACCACGTCTTAACAGCTTGCGTGTCCATTTCCGAGGATGGAACATCCCCTGCGACATCTTCCCTGATGAGCTGGGATATGAACCCATCATACTCTGCGTGCAGTTTCTTGTCTCTCTGAAATCGCCGTTTCAGGCCCTCCAAACGCGTCTCAGCGAGCGCCTTGTTGTCTGGCATCACTCGGTCATTGCGATTCTTGACATGCCACAACACTGGCACCTCATAATTACCGTCGACGATTTTGGAATCGTTTTCCAGCTTTGCCAACATGCACTGTTCGATGATTGATCGTTCCTTTTGCCCGCTGTGTTGTCGTTCCGATTTGGACTAAGACCCATTTGCTCTGACGGAATGTTGCTCGGAGTTTGCGACACAAAGTTAGAGACGAGACCTCCGCTCTCTCCTGCGTGCCCAACTGGACCGAGGATAGTCCATCCAAGCATCGTCTTGACGGCACAAGGCTCGCATCTGACTTCCCCAACTGATATTCTGAGCGCAGGTGCGCCTCTGGCGCGTCGGCTCCAATCAGCAATTCAATCTTCCGTCTCTCCACTGAATGTTACCAAGTCCAACCAAAGATCAACACCGAAGAAATCACATTGCATTTGTTTTCTGATGCCTCGAGCCTCGGAGGTTGGGTATGGAGATTGCGCAAATCTGCAGTTCAAGCACTATGATGCGTCTACACATTGCTGCTTAGTCATGGGTAAATAAAGGACCGTACCCATTCAGACGACGTCAATTCCACGACTCTGGAGCTGCAAGCCGCAGTCCTTGCAGAGAGAATACACCCAGCCCTTAGCCGAGCCCTGTCGTTGGACATTAAAGGGACAACGTTCTGGACAGACTCTCAGACTGTCTTTCAGTTTATCTCAAATGAGGACAAGCGCTTTGACGCCTTCGTCGCTCATCGCGTGGCGGAGATTCGCGCAATGACAAGTCTTGATCTATGGAGGCACTGCCCCTGGAAAGGATAGGCGGACGATGCATCAAGAGGCCTGAGCCATCAGGGTTTGCACATCATCATTGACGGTGCAACTGACCATCATTTCTATTCCTGCGTCCGGAAGAGTGGCCCCAAGTTAGCATTCCAAAGCTACATCATGACAACTCTGAAGTTAAGGGAAACTTTACAAGAACTGCACACGTTGTTGAGCCTGACGGCTTGGAGAATCTCATACGCAGGCGCGGATCATGGTCGAAATTACAGCGATGTGTTGCATGGTTGATGCGCTTCTGCAAGTGGATCGCAGCGAAACAGTCGGCAGCAGAGTGTAGACGGTTGACCATGGATTACCTTCAGCAAGCGACATTGAAGATTACACAGATAGGAAAGACCATGAAGAGATCGAAGCACTGACAGCGGGAAAGTACCGTAAAATAGCAAGCTCCTGAACCTAGAGCCTTTTCTCCAAAATCATCTTTTCAGAGTCGGTGGATGACTTCATTATTCTACTTTCTTGTCCGTTCATCATGTCATCATGTCGGGTGATTTTACCCCCAAACCATGTTGTAAGCGAACTGCTTGTGCGTCACCTTCATTTGCAACGATTACACACTGGCAGGGAGCAGACACTGGCGGCTACAAGGAAGCAATTTTGGATAGTGCGAGGACGTGGATTGGTGAAACGCATCGTTCACGAATGCATGTCTTGTCAGCGAGTCAATGCAAGGCCGTGTCAACTGTAGGGAGACTACATGCACCTGTACGCATGCGCACTCTCTCTCTCCGTTGTCTTTTCTTTTCCTCTTCTTCCATTGTCTACCACTTTGAACCTGTAGTCACGGTTGTGGTCTGATGTGGGTTGGGAATGCGGGAGCCATACATGGCGCTGTGAGCTTGATCTCTTTTGGCTTTTGCATTTCAGGATATCGATGGACCCTTCAGCTTCAGCTTCTAGCGCTGACGCATCGTCACCTGGCCAGGCGACAAGCCAAGCTGTTGTCGGTGGCAGCGGTCGGCAAGCTCAGCTTGCACATGGCCCTTCCTGGCTTGGTCAGTCTGCGAAATCTGACCGGCTCGACCTTTCCGTCGACTGTGGTGAAGCCTTCCGAGTTTGGCGGCGACGATGGGATGGATTTTACACCCTTTCTGGCTTGTCACAGTCGGACGCCATGACCCAATACCATGTACTCGTGTCTTGCGTCGCTGACGAGACGATACGGATCGTCGACAATTTGGCCCTGCCAGACCGTGAAAAACACGATATCATGAAGATGGTAGAATGCCTTGCCACTCATGCCACGGCCAAGTCAACGTCATCTTGGAACAGAAGAAGTTTCTGAGTCGCGTCCAGCAACCCTCAGAATGTTTCGACGACTTCTTGACGGTGCTCAGAGACCTGACGACGAATTGTACGTTTTGCTCTACTTGTCGGGAAACGCTCTTGCGCGACCGTATTGTGGTCGGCCTTCGTGATGCTGACGCTATGCAGCGACTGCTGGTGGAGCTAAAACTGACTTTGGCTCGGACAATTGAGCTCTGCCGTTCCGAGGAAGCAGCCAAGCGAGACTGCGACGATCTTTTCGCTGGAGGCGCATCTGGCACGGACTCCATTGTCCACACCAGCAAGATTTCATCCGCCCGCAAATCAACCTCCAAGGAAAGCCTAAGATTAGCAGTAGTGGCGATGTTCGCCAGGCAAAGTGCTTGTTTTCCGGTGGCAATCCCGAGCAACACCAGTGTCCAGCATACAACAAACAGCGTACAAAGTGCCTGAAGACGCACCATTTCGCCCGAGTGTGTCTAGATCTGTCCAAGGCCGCTCAACCACTCGCTGCAGCCACAGCATCCAAGACAATTCCAAAAACCACGCAAGAAGGTGGGCCTTTCCTCACTTGTCGCCACGGCTGATGCTGGAGCTGCACCGAAAGTGTCTGTTACCTTGAGTACTTTGAATGGGCGCACTGTCATCACTGCTCTTCCTGACTCTGGGGTGGACATTTCAGCTGCTGGACTCGATACCCTCACTGCTCTTGGGAGGATAATCACAACCTGCTGTCATCATCTCTCACACCTCGCACTGCTGATGGCACAGCGATGGAGCCGCACAGCTACCTACCTGTGGCCGTCAAATTGGGATCAACCACAGTGAAAACCGACTTGTACATCTTTGAGCGTGTCAGTGGTGTTCTCCTCTCATGGAAGACGTGCCGGGACCTTGGGATTTTGCCAGATTCCTATGCTAACCCGACTGTGCAGGCCGTACCATCTTCACCTCTGCGCAAACCACCGACCCCTGCGCCACGCAGTCAGAAACCTTCTGGACATCCCGTGGCGGTAACTGAGGAAACACTCATGGCCAAATTTCCTACTGTGTTTGGCGGGATGGTCCGCGTGATGCCTGGAGAGGAATTCACTAATTCGTTGCGAGATGACGCAAAGCCCTTTTGCGTCTCCACATCTCCTTGCGTGCCTCTACCGTACCGTGAGAAGCTGCGTCAGCAGCTCGACAAGCTGCTAGCCGCCAACATCGTTCGTGTCACCGAGCCAACTGATGGGTGCGCCCCCATTGTTGTCGCACCATAGTGATGAAGTTCACCTCTGTGTGGACTTTACGAAGCTCAACAAGTTCGTTCGTCGTGAAGTATACCAGTCTCCAACTCCAGCAGAAGTGGTCACTGAAATCTCTGCCACGCAGGCCAACCTGTTTACTGCCTTCGACGCGTTGGAAGGCTACTACCATGTCTGCTGGATGAGGCAAGCCAACTTCTAACCACATTCATCACTCCGTTTGGCTGTTTCAAGTTAATTCGTGCCCCCTTTGGCGTTTGTTCAATTTCGGAACACTACAACCGCCGAATGGACGAAGCGTTTGCCGACTTGACGGGATTTGCAAAGATCGTCGATGATGTATGCGTTCATGACTCTTCATTCGACACACATATGGCTGAGCTCACGTTCACCAGTTCTTGCAACGGTGTGCAGATGGTGGTATCTCGCTCAACCGGCTGAAGTTTCGTTTTGCTGGCTACATCCTGTCATCACCTGGGTACCGTCCGGACCCACAGCTGCTGTCAGCGATCACCGACTTTCCGACTCCTGCTTGCGTGTCCGACCTTCGCTCGTTCCTTGGTCTAGTTACCCAGCTGCTACCATCTTCACCAGATATCGCCAAGCTGACGCAACCGTTGCGACCCCTTCTGAGCTCCTGCAACAAGTTCATTTGGGATTCACCTCACGACACTGCCTTTCGAAGCAAGCACTAGTCGAGCCTCCGGCCCTGGCGTACTACGATCCAGAACGGCCAACTCGACTACATACTGATGCCAGCCGCCTGCATGGCCTTGGCTTTGTTCTTCTACAGCAACACCCTGATTCCTCCTGGCGAATGGTGCAAGCAGCATCGTGATTCCTGTCAGACACAGAGTCGCGCTATGCAGTCATTGAGCTGGAGATGCTTGCGATTGTTTGGGCCACCAAGAAGTGTGCACTCTTTCTGGCTGGCCTTTCACATTTCGATGTCATTGTGGACCACAAACCTCTTGTGCCCATCCTCAACAACCACCGTCTCGATGAAATTGAAAATGTTTGGCTGCAACACCTTCGCATGAAGCTCATGCGCTATCAATTCACCGCGACGTGGCTGAAGGGCGCAGATAACACCGCAGCAGATGCTCTCTCTCGTTCTCCCACACTTGAGCCGTCTGCTGAGGATACTATCCTAGACAACGAGGTTGCTGTCTGCACACTTCTCCTTGCTAGTCTAGCGGATCAGCGGAGCAATCTCTGTTTGGATCAAGTGCGCCAGCATGCGTCTGCTGATCCAGAGTACCAGCTGCTCAAGCATGTTGTGGAGACAGGCTTTCCTGACGCAAAAAGGTAATCTTCAAGAACCACTGCGAAAGTTCTGGTCTGTTCGTGATGGTTTAACACTTGACGACGATCTGGTGCTGTATGGTTGTCATTTGGTGATCCCTCATGCAATGCAACGCCAGGTCCTCTCCCTCTTACACGAGGGCCACCAGTGCATTGAGAGCACAAAACAGTGTGCCCGGCGCACTGTCTACTGGCCTGGGCTTGACAACGACGTCGCCAATGTTGTTCGGTCGTGCCAAGCGTGCCAGTGTGAGATACCCTCGCAGCCGCAGGAGACGTACATTCGACATGCCCAGCCATCCCATCCTTTCCAAGTTTTGTTTGCTGACTTTGGATCGCAAGCAGGCCAGCAGTTTCTAGTGGTGGTGGATCATCTCTCTGGATGGTCGTTTGTCTACCGGTTTGGGCCGTCTGCTACTGCGCAAAGGTTGATCGGCGTTATGCGCCTGGTGTTTTGCTTTGCTGGGGCGCCTGAAGTCCTCTACACAGAAAACGGCCCTCAGTTCACCTCCCGCTCCTTTGCGTCCTTCCTTGCAGAGTGGGGTGTGCGTCACATCACATCTTCTCCTCACTACCTGCAATCTAACGAACATGCGGAGGCTGCGGTGAAGTCGATGAAGCATCTGTTACGCCATTGCTAGGACGATATCCATGGTTGTCTTAATGACGACCAGTGGACACGAAGCATCCTACAGAGCGGCAACATGCCTAACCGGTCCAGCGGCCAGTCTCCTGCTGAGGTCCTGTACGGCCAACCCGTTCAAAACACGATGCCAGCTCATCGTCGTGTGTTTCCCAAGGAATGGCAGTTCACGGCTGAGCAAGAGGACATTGTGTGTGCTACAGCATCTCAGCAGCAGCAGGAAGCGCGCTACAATGCATCGGCCAAGGACCTCCCTCACCTGCAAGTTGGCAACCAAGTTTTGGTGCAGAACCCAGCAAGCTAGTTGTGGAATCGCCACGGCGTGGTGGTGCAGACATCAGGATGTCGCTACTTCGATTTCCGAGTGGCCGTGTTGTGACCCGGAACAGGCGTTTCCTCCATATTCAGTATGGCTACAGTGCCCCAATACCTGCCGAGCGCACTGCAGCCCCAGCGCCTGCAGCTACTGCATCTGAGCCACCCCGTCGCTCTACCCGCCCGCGTGGATGACCAGAGCATCCAATAGAAACCATTTAACTATCCTGCTTGTCTGTGTGCTAACACTTGCTCTGTGCATGCACCCTATGCTCTCTCTGCACGTTTCACTTTCCCCAGGGGGGAGATGTAGGGATACTACATACACCTGTACGCATGCGCACTCTTTCTCCATTGTCTTTCCCTTTCCTCTTCTTCCCACAGTCTACCACTTTGAACCTGTAGTCATGGTTGTGGTCTGGTGTGGGTTGGGAATGCGGGAGCCATACATCGTGGGCCAACACCATCAACGCATCCTGCCATGTTGCCGGCTCCATCATAACCCTGCCCTCGAAGGTTTGCCAAGCCCAATCCAAGGCCCGTACGTCACAAACTCCGTGATCTTCTCCGCCAGCATCTCACCTGCGCCAGTATCGCACCGGACAAATCCTTGCAACACTTACCCTTCACCTCACACAATGTGCTGTCAACACATCGTATGACTATCGCCATTTGCTCGACGTTGCTCACATCTGATGCCTCATCCGCCAGAACACTGATATGAAGTAACGAGTTGCTTTGATGGGCTTCAGAAGCTCAGTACAACCAATTGCCTCGATAATCTCATTCTGAACACAAGGATAATGTACGTAACGTCGCTGCGATCTCCAGAGCAGATGAATTTCTGGTCGATTGTGTTGTACATCACCAGCGTCTGCGCGAAACTTGGCCATTGCCAAGAAGTTGCCTGGGTTTTCAGTTGAAGACTCTGACTCTCGAGGCCTCTCAATGGGAGATTTGGGCGACCACATAATAGGACAGTCTTCACTATCGATTGGAGGTTACGCCGGTTTGCTGCATGATCTGCTGGTGGTGGGTGACTAGCTGTTGGCTGACTGTTGCTCCGCCGTTGCCGCTTGCTAGGAGTGCAGAAGCATCAGCTACTGCCCTCTTGTGGCCTTCCTTCTTTGAATACCAGGACAACTTAACTGCAGCACTCGTGAAGTTTGTTATGGGTGAGTTGACCAACTGACTGAGCTGGTTTTGGCTCTTGGCGAACAACACGCAGGGCAGGCAGAAACCTCCATTGCACGAGGGAGAGTACACCAGCCAAGAGTAAGTTAAGAGCCACGACGAACAGAATTCGCGTTGCTTGCCATATTCCTCGTGCTCCGGGAAAACCAAATTTGGTGGAGGGCGGAAAACGTCGCTCAGGAATCGCCGCTTTTCTTCCCCTGAATCAGAACGGCCCCAGAGTAGTATAGTCCGACATCCGTCTCCACCGGAGAACGAGAGGTAACGCTCACAGCTGACTCTAATACGACGCTACACCCTGTTGTTTTGGAAACGTTCGCGTTGGAACACGCCTGACTTAAGCTTACTTCATTTCTGGAATCCAGTGCAGCAGAGCAAGACTCGTCCTAGGAGCATTGATGTTGGTCGTAGCTCCGGTAAACTTGTTTGTCCTACCGGTAATATCCACCAGGTCTCGATCGGCATCACACAAACGCTTTGCCAGTGAAAAGCTTGAAAAATGCTCATCTGAGACGTTAACTATGCGTTGTCCGTTGACCCCACATGGCACGCCAACGGCTAATTTAGGCACTTGGACTCTCTCTGTCTCTCTCTCTGTCTCTCTCTCTCTCTCTCTCTCTCTCTCTCTCTCTCTCTCTCTCTCTCTCCGAGTCTCTCTCTTCGCTAAGTTCCAGCTCTGATCTCCTCAGTTGTACGGACCAACAGCAAACTCCAACAGCACGACGAGGCGAAATGCTTCAATATGGCTATGCATTTCAGCGCTAGCAGGCGAGAGCGGTCACAGAAAACATGCCACGTGCGTCAACTTCGGTTTCACACCTACGGGACACTGCATGCCTAAACTAGGAGGCCAGTAGGGCTAGGGGCGGTAGCCGCCAATGTTTATCGATCGAAAGTTGCACTCTTTCAGTCGCCACGCAGATCAACAGAAGTTCTTCTGTACTCAGGAAAACATGAAAAAGCATTGCAATTCAGGGGTATTTCCGGGAAAAATGGAAAATATAGCGCGTACGCCCCTGGACTTATTTTAAGCCAGTGGATTGGTCTGAGCAATTGACACCGGAATTTCCGTTCCGCTAGGCGCCGTTTCCTCGCAGGTTCGAATCCGGTCTGTGCCAATCTGGAATGCGAAAAAAAGGAAAAGAAAAAGGTTTGATGAATCGATATACTGTGCATATCTTCATGTGATGTTGATGAATCGAGCCTGATAACTCAACGGCGCGAGGCGCCTCATGCATACGCCATTGCCCACCCTTTTTGAGGATGACGTGATGTCGTAGCGGAGAGTCAGATGATTATCGTCTGCTAGGCGATTTGGTGCCGCAGGTTCGAGTCCCGGTCTCAGCACAGATTTTGAGCATCTACAAATTTTCTTCGACTGTCGCGTTCGCTTATATCACACTCGATTTTAGATGGTATCACATGACAGGAACACTATGAAATGTATTCGAAGACCAATGTAGCATTCTTTTCTTGCCAGGCAAAAAGAATTTTTAAATAAAATTTATTCATTGTTCCTATCCTCATGATCGTGTGATATCGTCTCTGATTTTTTTTTTTTTTTTTTTAAGCCAAGAGGCAGAGCAGAAAGTCGGAGAAGTAGAAGAAAGGGAAGAGAAAGAGTGTAAAGGCGACTCACGGGAATGCCATCCGTCAAACAGAAGTACAGGTTGGGTCGGACTCGAACCAGAAATCGACTATGATACCACCGGCGAGATGGTGACAGTTGTGCGCATGCGCCAAGCGCTGTTGAGTCTTCGAACTCGATTCATCGATATCACGCGACATGAGCAGTGTACAGATTTTCATGAATTACAAAATAACAGGAAAGAAATCTCTACCTACTCCCGCGAACGTGTGTGTGTGTGTGTGTGTGTGTGTGTGTGTGAGAGAGAGAGAGAGAGAGAGAGAGAGAGAGAGAAAGAACGAAAGAAAAAGATCGAGAATCGAACTTGGGTAGCTAGATTTACGCTCCAATGCTCTACCGCCTGAGCTATCCGCCCGATCCGCTCACCACCGAGATTAACTCTCATTTCTTCTCTCTCTCTCTCTCTCTCTGACACGTGAACTCTCCGGCTGCTGCGACCCCTACAGAGTGGCAGATTACTAAATGTTAAGATTTTTTTTATCAGGGTCGTAGGTTAGGTTGTGCGCTACACAAGGCCGTAAATTTACCGCCTAAAAGCTTACAGGCGTGATCGCGATACATACAGTATGACTGACCTTGTATTTGTTGACTAGAGCCGAGCTGGCCAAAGCGATCGGAACACGCGCAGGCGCAGCCCAGTGCCGCCGGCCTCAGGTGGCCGTGTTCCCACTAGGCCACTGACCAGCGCGCGAAAGCGACAAACTCAATTTCACGCTCGGTCTGTCTTTCCGAAGTTGAACGGATAGCACCGACTGTGCCGCGCTGATAGAGATAGAATACAATAATTTGGCAGGGCAACGCCGTTTTGGTCCTTCCCGGCTCCGACTGCACAACGGTCATTTTCCACGAGATTTATCACGAACGAGCCTGGCAGTTGTCCCGAGCAGCAAGTTTACGCTGAGACCTGACGACAGTCGTCATTCGGCCATTCTTCGTTGACGCTCATCACTCTTCCTCTGCTTTCTAGATCATGAACGCTAGAGTTTGATTCTCAGCAGAGGGCAGATCAAAACGATCGGCCCCAATCCGAAGCTATAATTGTCCAAGCTTGACGGTGGCAGATGGTCGCCAAGCCCGTCTAGAGACTTAGATCGGGTCGTAATTTCCTTCGCGAGCTGAGCTTCGTCAGGAAGCATTAAAGAGTTCCAAAAGAGTGCACACATTTTCCAAGTTCAAATTTGACGCGCCAGTGTACGAGGGAGGCCTGCGCCAGTGCCCCGGCAGAGGGAAAGAAGGCGGGAGAATTGGAAGCAGGTACGTCGATTTCAAGTCGCACAGCTCAACGTAACATCGATGCCGCCATATTCTTCGCTCACGGGGTTCTTGCAATCGCCCGCTTCTCTTTCATTTTTTTCCCAGATCTGTCTCCGAAGATTATTGCCAAGATTGCTGGACAAGTACCAAAGAAAGACCTGTAACGACAAGAACGCTTCACCCGGCTCAAGTGGTTCAGCTTCTCCGTGATCGCTGGTTTTGCTTGACGCACTAAACTTCCATCCCCGTGGGGATTGGTCTTCTATGCGTAAATTTCTTCGGTTGCCCCCTGTCTGCACCGCCCCCCTGCAGCTGTTCTATCCCGCTGATGCTGAGCTTTCCTGCGAAAGGAAGATGTAATCTGGAGAGGGAACTGCGTTATGGTTTTGGCATTGAGCTTTCTCTGAATGAACACAAAAGTCAACCACCTGCAGGTCAAATGAGTTCGCCAGCCAAGTTCCTCTTGGGCAAACAACCAATGACACTGGAGCTCAACGTTAGAAGGCCGGGAGTCCAACGCAAAACGTTCATTGGTGGTTGACGCTGGCCTTCTAGCGCGATACGTGTGCTAAAACGAAACGACCGGCCTAGCCTACACAAATTAAGCGATTCCGAAACTCACAAATCTTCGGGCAACAGTGAGTAAAGACATGGCCCAATAGGGCGTTGGACAGATGCGCTTAACACCAGATCTGGAAACCAAGCACCATTGCCTGCCTAACGCCCCTTCGTGTCACCCATAAACCCCGGGACACTACGAGTTTTGGGGGAAAGCATTCGAGAAACAGACGAAACTTGACACGAGAAGAAAAAAAAAAAGACCTAGGATGACATGAAGCCAAGACAAGCTCGAGCAGAACACAACGTTGAGTCAAACCCGTCCGAGACTGCTTCAAACTCACCCAAACCTCTTCATGTGTTCGCAAATAACTCGTTCCTCGCACTTGAAAGCAATGGTCTGGTCAGAATACACGTGAGCCGCGAGTAGTCCGTCGCGTAAGTTGAAGCAAGGGCAAGTTTTACTCGTCGCAACCCGGAAAACGCGTCAGGTCTTCGTCCCAGACGGTTAGGAGGGACACACTCACGTACCCAACTGATGGCTGAAGTTGACCGACCTGGACCAAACCTTGTGAACCCCTCAGCAAAACTGTACGGCTCAAAATTGCTTCCTTCTGTTAAGGTCAACAGTAACTGAACGGCTTCTTCTTCCTTCTTACCCAACTGCTACGTTCTCACTTTCTACCTGCGCATGCGCAAGACAGTGTGCACTCCCTTTTATGCGTTCAAAATGCCAGGCCCACCCGGCTGTTTGGTCTGAAATTCCGCTTCACATTGCATCAAGCTGTGTCTGCTCGTCATCTCGTCAAGATGTACAACGCTGGACAACAAACTATTTCCTGCAAGCAAGGTCCTAAACGGCAGTCTATCATCTGCGTTCGTTCCCATGGCCAAAACCCATTATCCATGCCGGCGGGCAAGCATTTAACCTGTTTAAGAAATCCAGTCCCCGCCTTTGCGAGGGGAGGCCGTCGAGTCCAAGACAATTCGGACTCAAACTTTCTATCTCATGATTAAATCGGCTATAGATCTACTTCGCACCAATGTTAGTTTGTCGCATTCATGTTCGGTTGAAATGCTCACCCGGCCGGATCGAGCAAGCCTTTATTTGAGCCCCATCGCCCCACCGCTCACTCTGCCATTGGTCGGCGATGTAATCGGTAGTCCGCCCCCGCCTGTCCCCCGGAAGTTTGGGCAATTGCGGTGACGAAGCCTCGAAGAGAAGCACAGAGTGCCAGATTAATAGTCAGGGATAGCGCACAGACCCACGAACGGAAAGACTCCTAGAATTCCTCAGCGGATTGCTCTTACATCCGTGTACGACGCCACAGCCGTGGAACTTGTCACAGCGGTGGGAACAAGCGATGGGCGAGAGGCAATTTGCGGTTTGGAAATGCAGGTGAAAACGAGCGAGACAATTCCAGCTGGTCGGCTAAAGTGGCTGCGTCGTTCGGGCAGCTGTTGAAGAACTTGCAACCTCGTTCAGCTGCACTGCGTTCCCAGGACCACTTTCGTGTTTTCACCAAGGCAAATTTCCCAGTTCCAACGCTGAGCGTTTTTTTTTTTTTTTTTCCCACTCGGAGCAGTATGATTCGCTCTCCAACGGCTCGTCGCCAGTCGCGGCAGAAATGCTACTTGTGCGACCTCCCCCGCAGCGCCTGGGCCATCCTGGGAGATTTCTCTGAACCTATTTGTCGGGGCTGCTGCAACTACGAGGGATCCGACCGAATCGAGGAGGCCATCGGTAACGCCCGCCGTCTGCGTCGGCTACATGGCAGCGAGGAGGGTGTCTTCCCTGATAGTTCGAGCTTGCCCAGCGCGGTCGAGGCCCATCTCGGGCCCCCTCTTCAAGGTCAGCCAGTCACCGCTGTGACCAAGCTGGGCCATTCAGGCCAGCCACCAAACCGTGTCGTTCTTCAGCAGATCTGTGCCGGGGCAGGTGGAGCTACTGTCAGAAGCGGCATCCCTCTCCCTGTGCGTCATTCAGCGAGCTACCCTCTCGCAATGCAGCCGCCAACCCCCACCTCCACAGTAGCCGGATCTGCCGCCATTCCGCCCATGCTCCAACCCCCTTCTGCTCGCCAGCCCAGAGAATTTGGCTTAGATCCGATCAACGGCAAACCGGCTACTGTGCGAGCCACCCTGGACGTGCTGGCGCGATGCCTTCCATTTCGGGTTCGCCTTGTTGGCTCTCTGCCGGCTGCTGCTCTGCAGGCTCGAGTCGTCGGCGTCGACGCTCATCCACCATCGCCAAGTCACGGTGGCAAGTCGAATCTCAACCAGACGAGCAGCACCGACTACGAGCTGGCCATGATTATTGAGTACCCGACGGGCTCGCACTGCGTTTTCCACAACACCCTTCAGTGCTTCTGGTACATGCACAGGGACGTCTCGGTCGCCTGCAACTCGTCCGGACACCGCGGTCCGCCAACGCCCAGCCCTCCGTTCGACGTGTATGCCCAGCTGGAGTTCCTGACGGCCGCCTGGGAGTGGCGACTATTGTCCGAGCTGCTGCCAGAAGCAGTGCGTTTCTTCAAGGAGCCCGTCACGCTAGACGTTCAGCCTCTTCCTTGGCCCGTGACCCACTCTAACTCGCTGCGCATGAAGCGGGTGAGGACGCTGAGTGGCTCCGATCTCAGTATGGACGTGTCCTTCGCGCGCAAGCAGGTCGAGACCGCGGAACGAGAGCGCGTGGATGAGACCAACTTTGTCGACCTGACTAGCGACCCGTTCATTACGGCGGCTAGGCCTGTGCGAATACGCGCCCACACCACGTCGCTTGGCTCAGAGAACGCGACCACTCACGTTCTGCATGGAGCCAGCGCTCGCCGACTCGCGGTCGGCGAGAGATCGAGATCGTCATCCTCTGCTTCAGGTTCCGAGAGCGCTGCACTTCGAGGTGACGCAGCGACGCGTGATAGCTTCGCTGTGACCATTGCCGCTCGAGAACCCGACGCCGTCGCAGCTAGAAATGAGAACGAGACGGCGCAGGACGACTTTGCCTGCTTCCACTGCGCGCGCCCTCTGCGAGAGACGCGTTTCGTTCAGTGCCCATCCGTGCAGTGCCATCGTTTCTGCTTCACTTGTACTGGCAGGTACCTGCGCGCGCAGGACAGCTCTCGAGACGTGTTCTGCCCGAGCGGCAAGTCCTGCCCGATCACTGGCTCCAGCACACCTTGGGCTTTCATCCCGTCTGAGATGACTATCATCTGCGACGCCGCCCAGGCAGAAGTCGAAGACAGGCAGTCCTCATCCACTGACTCTAGCAAGTCACACTCCCCGGACACAAATCCAGTTGCCATCACCGCTGACGGAACACCTGCTACTGGAAGCACTGCCAACACTGAGCCAGACAACAGCACAAATACGCAGGAGAGCCAGCCAGAACCCAGCCAGCCAAGCGGTAGTGGAAACTAACCATGGCATAACGGTAGGGTGCAGTAGTATAATAGGAGCCCCTCAGTCCTTCATTCCCTCCGGTTTCATCTTTCAACTTCCATTTTTCCTTATAACATCTCGCTTTATACCTACCCATCTAGCTGAGCTTCTCTTTATTTGTTCTGCCTGATTGTCCCGCTCCGTTGCTCTGCCCATCTTTGATTTCCATTTCTACTTCCCCCACTTACCTCGGCCTCGTCTCACCCAGTCCCAGGGGTGGTGACTTGGTTTTCCTGCATGGCGGCAGACAATGAGCTTTGACCTTCCTTATTATCCCGTAATGTCTTTTTTTCTGTTGTTGTTGTCCATTTTGAACAGCTTGACAATAAGCTGTGGGTGCTGCATGCATCTGCTGTTGCCTTATCTCATTATGTATTTTATTCTTTGGCACAGTCATAATTATTTCAGCAGCTTGTACCTTGGTGTCTAGTGTCGACAACAGGGCATATGCTACTACAGGGGAGGGAGAGAGAAAGAGTACATGTGCGCGAGTGTACCCAATTAGTTGTAAGATGCAAATACTTCCTCTCGTTACTCATCCCTGCAACCCAAGAGTGCCGTTCACACTGCTCTGTGCAGGAAATGGCTGCACCTTAGGCCGGCCGGTCCGGACTTTTGGGCCGATTCGCGAATAAGTTCTGCGAAGAAATTCCTAGCAGCTGATTGGCTGCTGCCCTGAA
>JAOWAR010174965.1:0-16426 GCA_028571005.1 Clathrina lutea | reverse complement strand
GCCTATCACGAGCTGGTCTCGCAGGTTGTTGTCGAGCTCGATCCCATATTCGCAGTGACTGGCAGTCTTCCTGAGCGCTGCCACATATTCGACTACGGATTCGCCAGGCTTGCGTGTCCGACTGTGGAAGCGAAAACGTTCCAAGATCGGTGACGGCTTCGGGTCGCAGTGGGTTTTCAAAAGATTGCCCAACTCCGCGAATGATTTGTCAGATGGTTTGTCCGGGGAGCACAGCGACCTCAACAGAGTGAACGCCTTCTTCCCGCAAACAGTCAAGGGAATTGCCGTCTTGGCTTCGTCGTCAGCGCTTGAGACACCATTTACGGTGAACGCCATGTCCAGGCGCTCAGCGTATTCATTCCAGTTGTCCTCGGCCGGGTCAAACGGCTAAAGGGGCGCTTATTTGTCCATATCCTCGTCACCAATGTAATGTTTCCACCTTGCACCCAGGGAAACACCAAAATCCAATTACATTGCAACGCAAGTTGCTGTCAATGGGAAATAATCTCTCACTACAGCGACGTCTGGTGTTCTTTCCTGGTGCTGGTCGCCTGGTCTGGAAGGCCTAGACCTCCAAGCCGTGCGGGAAGCTCGAGCAGAAACCGTGTGGTTGCGCCTGGTGGGCTGCGACCAGTCGGGGATGGTAAAACGTCACGCTGAATGACCTCCTCGAGCAACTTCAGTGAGTTGTGGATGTCCTTTACAATGCGTGAGAGGTAGGTCCATCGACTAACAAGCCCCTGAATTAGGGCGTAGAGCACAAGATGCGCCTGAACAGCAGCAATCTGAGGCAGTTTAGACAGGTCCTCCTTCCATTGGTCAACCTCTGCCGTGATGTGTGAGTGGGTGAAGAAGTCATCGCCAAGAGGAGTTCCAAGGTGCTGCATACCACTTGTACTGATGTTCACTCCGCTTCCCTCGAATATGTCAGTTGCCTGAGAAAAATGCTCACGTTTCACAAAGAGCCATAATTTTTGGGCATTCACATAGTAGCCAAACAACGGGCCGTACTTCAAAAGTGCATCCGAACATCTTCGCACTGTAAGCAACTTGCCACCCCTGGCGGCGTCGTCGGCGAACCAAACTTGAGTTACCTGGGCTGAGGCCAACCTATCGATGAGGGGCCGCATCGCAATGGAAAACATGGCCATAGCAAGCGGATCCCACTGCATTCAGTTGTGCCCTCGCGCGAGTTCAGGACATTGTCATCTACAAAAAGAGGATCATTTCCCCTGTAGATGTTTATGATGAAACGTCCCAGTGCAGGGCCAAGAGTAGGGATGTTCAACAATGCAAGTTGTCTGTTCAAACTGTTGAAGGCGCTCGATGCGTCCACCAGCATAACCACCTCGGAATCAGTGTTGAAAAACACTCTAGCTAGGGCATGGGTAGCTGCTTCTGAGCCTGTGAGCTGACCTGCACACAACTGAAGTGGGCCAGTTGCGGTCCGAATATCGTGGCGCAATACACCAACCAGGGCCTTGCCCATGATTCGCCTCACTGTCTCGCATACCCCAATAGCACTCACTCATTCATTGTGAAAAACATCTTCTATTCATTTACGTCCAAGTTATAAACTAGCATAATGCCTGAATGCCTGAATGAAAAATATATGACGTGCTTGAACTTGCTCATTGAATTGTTCGGCAAGAGGGAGGGAGAGAGAAAGAGAAAGAAAAGAAGAGGAAGATGGAGGGAGGTAGAGAGAGACAGTGACAGACAGACAGACAGACAGACAGACAGACAGACAGACAGAGACAGAGAAGAACGTCAGAAGGAGTAAGCATAAGGCGTTAGTCTGGGCGTTCATGTGTGTTACACTGAGAGATGGTCACAGAATGTGTTACTGAGTTCATGTATATCCCATTAAATGTTTTTACGCATTATCTAGATTCTGCCTTGCGCATCATCAACAAAAAACCTATCTCACAGTGAGGGCATGAGTGAGCGAGTCACGAATGCTCTTTTTTCTTTCTGCTATCTGCCATTTCTTAAGGAGTTGTTGGGCGATGTAGAGAGAGAAAGAAACAGAGCTAGAGATGGAGAGAGAGAAGAGTGAGGGAGGGAGTAAGCAAAATGTGTTTGTGTTAGACAGCCAGAAAGGGAGTGTAAAGACATTGGGATTGATTTCAAGTACTAGCTTCAATCAGTACTGTCACTTTCCACATACATCCACGTCTACTTGTCCTTCCTAGCAAACACCTACATTGAACAAAGACAGTACTTCTCGGTTAAACAGAAATATGATAAGGAGAAGGCGAGCTTTAAAGTGTACGGATCTGAACAAAAAAGAGCATTGTATGCACACAAGTGTGCACAGATGTACACGCCTGAATAAGTGAGCAAAGGGAGAATAATAGAGATGGGAAGAAACCATAAAACACTGTGTGTGCGTGCAAGAGAGAAAAAGCAAGTCAAAATAGGCCAGCCTGCAAGTCAATGATGCAGCTCAATAAGCAATGGTGGATCCGCAGCTCGAAAAGCATGAAGTGTTGCTCTGGCCATATTTTGACAGGTCAGGTATATGAAAAGTATTCCCACTGGTCTGATGTTCTGTATTGTTCACTAATCACTAGCTATCGACACGGCTCTTGCCTTCGATTAATCGAGAAAGCATACTGGCAGCAATTAGAGCAAGAAAATAGTTCGCAAGCTAAGCTCCACCAGCCTGCGGCGGTGGGAAAGGATAGCGCATACACGACAGTGTAAAGCATCTTGTGGTCGTGTACAACTTGGAGAGTGATGTGTTGTTATTTGCGATTGAAATAAGACTGCTCGTCGTTCTGTGGTGGGTGGAAAAGCACATGAGTACCAACCATTTCGTTGCGGCAAAGCTGTGCAACATCTAAACCTTCACCCCAGAAATAATCCAGACCGGAATTAAGCACACAGTGCCTAATGCGGTCTCGTCCATGGCGTATCGGCCAGAAAGAAGCCACACAACAGAGCTACCAACATCAAGCCGCACTAAGTCGTCTAGTCTCTCCTGGCCGCATGGCCTTGCGCAAAAAACCAACGCCAATTTCTCTACCATGGTTACGTCTGCCTGGGCCCGGAAGCAACCCTTTTTTTCACACCGATTCATGTGATTAAAGCAGAATCTGAGTTTATTCCAATCAATGGAGTCTTGATTAATGGATAACACTCACTGTGAGTTTTGTTAACGTTCCTTGCTTTTCTGCTTCATAGTACTAGTGCCCGTTTCTGTTTCAGTTCTTGAACAGCTTTCATGTTTCAGAAATTGTTTGGGTTTCTGTTTGTGCAAATGTTATCAATTTTCTGTTATAGTGCATTAAACCTGAGATGACGGGAATCTCAGTATTTCCCAACCATCAGGGAGGGGTTGTAGAGTTTAGCGAGCCAGATTCTACTCTTATCGCACCATCCTTACCAGAACAACTACGGCAACCTCGGCAGAAGGAGCATGGGCCGCAAAATTTGAGTTTTGGGACAGCATAGACGATGGATAGCGTTACAGCACCACTACAAAATGGAAGCTCCGCATTAAGCTGTAATTTTTGGTCATTGTAATCAGTCCTGCAAAGAACAATGATCTCGTTGGGGGCTGAATAGGATAGGGTACATAGTTTCCTTGTGGCATATATATATACATGTATATTCATGCCACAACATCTCTTTATTGCACATCTTTTCCTTCAGCCACATAATTCTTTACAACACATACATTTCCTATGACACCTGAACTTGTGCATTGCGAGAATGTGCACGTTTTCATGTAGATCTACACGCACAGTTTGCGCATCGTGGCCAAAGAGTCCCAACTTTATTAACATTCCGTACCGACATGCGTTAAACGTTGCTGCTGCCCCAATCGCAATTCCTGGCAACGTTAAATCCTGGCAGAAATGCTGCTAATCCAATGAAGGCTGCGAGCCATTAGCTGTCCATCAGGACCGATTAACCGAAACCCACTAGCTGAATGCATGGTGTTTTGCACCACCACATCCAGAAAGGTCATGAATTTGGTAGACACTCAGATCAAGGTACTTGCCAAGTAATCAACCAATCATGAGGAATTTTAAGGGTCACTTTCTAGATTTGTTGCAGGATTCTTGCTGGGTCATTCACCACAGTGCTTCACCTGTTGAAACTAGCCAACTGCAGCTCTTACACTTTGCACTTTTATCCCCACTATATTATCATAGCTAATTTAACACCCAATCTTTCAAATATTCTCAGCTCTAGCAGTATGACTCAACCACATATTCACAAGAACACTGTAAAGGCTCTTCAAGTTTGGCAAAGAAACTTATGAAACCACCTTTACATTATTAGGTCATTGCTACTGTTTTACTCCAAAAAAATGACTTATGCATAGAGTTTGTTTCCACCAGATGCACGGAACCATCGTTGCCACAACAATTACAGTAAGCACGGCAGTACAAGCATCGGCTGCTGAATTTAGGCTTTGCACAAGCACAGATGAAGCACAGATTTGGGCTTTGCACAAGCACAGATGATGGATAGAGGGGCATCACCATTACAAAGTGGAGGCTCTGCAATGATCTGTACATTTCTGTTATTGTAGATAGTCTTGGAAAGAGTGATGATGTTGTTGTCGGGTTAAACATCTTCGACAGTCCATCGGCCTTAATTTGCATGTGCTCATTGAACCGATACAGAGTAAGACGGCAACTGAATTGCAGAGAGAAGAGTTGAACTCTAAGTACCCTGAGCAAGTATCGTGCCAGAAATGCAGTTGGTCTTCTGTAAGCTCCGGTCTGTCTCAGCTAGTGTTCCAGCAGGATGGACGAGCTATTAAGCTGACAGACAGGATTTGTTTGTGCGTGAGTGTGTGTGCGCACCTGTGTAGTTGTTACGGTAGTTCAATGGTGAAGTTCGAGAGATGGAACTTGATCTTGTCTTGACGCTTTGAGACCAGCTTATTTCTCCTGCTCAGAGTTGTTGTCTTGTTGGTATTGGTCATGAAGAAAGACCAACTTACTCAAATATGCCACCTCTGCCTTGCTTCTAAAGGTCTTCCTCACGAATGTCATCAAGAACAGAAGAAATGAGCTGGTCTAGAAGTTTCATCGCGAGAAAAAAAATCTTTCCATTGGACTTCATCATGCAGTACCCATGATTACCACATGACACGTGATCGTTTCCATGGCACTGACCAATAAGGAATGCGGAAACATCATGTGATATTTTGCTGTACTACATGCATCAGACACTGGACTCGCCTCCACATCAGCTGCATTAAATGAAAATGGCACATTGTACTGTGAAAGCCAGCAAGCGGTGTGTCAACAGGCCGCTTTGCAAACAACAAATGTCCTGGGCGCCTGCAATGTTTCTCAGAACCAAGCAAGGAGAAGGTATAAAAGGTGAGTTTTGTTTAACGGTGGGTGGTCAGGCACCGGATCAAAATTATTGCAGCCACTGATGAGCTAGAATGAAGAAATGGAGAGAGAGAGAGAGAAACAGAGAGATGAAACCAAGCTGCAATCCGCAGCTGCCCGTGTCTCTAAGAATCCAACTCGATCGGCACAAACCAAACTCCAGTAGACACAGGGTAGTTGCTGGTACTAGCTCGACAATGGCTGCTATATTCTTCGTCGCTGGTGCCCGACCATCCATCCCTGGAGAAACCTTGCCTTTTATGCCTTCTGTTTGCTTGGTTTCAAGAAAATTTTCCCTTGTCCAGCTGCAGGACATTTGTTGTTTGCAGAATATTAATGTTCTGGATGGAATAGAGGCTAGATCTTTTTGCCTTCAATACAGGCATTTCTACATGTCCACACCCTGACTTGGGATTCACAGAGGCGTCTAAACAGTGAGGCATATCATTAGAACAGAAAATCTTTTCGTGACTTGAGGCTATTGAATTATCCGAAAATTCCGGTCACTCGTGACAGGTACCCGACTAATACCCGATCAAAACACACAAGCACACACACACACAAACACAGAGAGACAGACAGACAGACAGACAGACAGAAAGACCGACAGACAGACACATTAGCAAGTGGGAACTGAGGAAGCCCTGTAGAAAATTCTGTTGACTGCTTGTTCGTCTTTCCACATGGTATATTTTCGTTTTTCTCCTTGGCATGCATCGCATCACGTGGGAAATCATATCTGGGAAATCAAGACACTTACTACTGATGATCCGGGCATAAATTTCCAAAGCAGAAGGAAGAGTCGGTTGCTTTTGCCTTCAGTCAGCACCGTGGCGTGCTGCTGACTGCATGCATGCGCATGGATTTGCAGCCCGCCACAGCTGCACGCACAAAGCCCACTGCACATTGCAAAGCTTTCTGAAGGCTGATGCAAACTTCTGCGGGCTAACGCAACCAACAACGTGTACAGTGGGCCGGGAAATCTGCAACTGAGCTAATTTTGGGTTTGATTCGAAGAAGTGGTGACTGCACGGAGAAAAACGCACTCCATGAAAGTTTGTAGAAGCTCAAAATCCGTGCCGAGACCAGGACTTGAACCTGCAGCACCAAATCGCTACTACCATCGCTATTACCATCTTCCGGATCGCGGACTCCCGTGTGGACGAGATAGCCTGACCTTGAAACTGCGCCATTGCCTATCCTTTTTTGAGAATGATGTGATGGGGCAGCGAAAAGTCAGGTGATTCTTGTCTGCTAGGCGATTTGGTGCCGCAGGTTCGAGTCCCGGTCTTGGCACGGATTTTGAGCTTCCACAAACTTTGTTCATTTGGGGTTTAATTTAATTAATTAACGGTTTTGTCTAACCGTTTTAGAAGACTCTTCCTCTCAAATCAGGGTCCGTTCGTCTGGCCAATATATCCACAAGTTTGAACTTGTTGCTCGTAGATGTACCGTTGGATCTTTCCTGGTCTTGAACGAATGGCTGAAGGTAAACATGCAAAAACCCTCTGTTGCATATTGTTTCCAATGCTACTACTGTTTGATATCAGTGCAAATTTAAAAGCCTGTTAATATTAATTCTGAAGACCATTATTGATTACAAGGCTTCTTGGGAAAGCGTTGATCACTTAGTCGACATCGTGAAATACTTTTCCTTTGATAAAACGTTGACTTCACAGTTGCTGCTTTGTGCCCAGCGGTGCCTGTAAATATTATCATTACACCCAGGTCCTAGTCTATTGGGCCACTAACAACAGCCATTGCAGCTCCAGTGATAATGGCGGTTGACCATCACTTCCAGTACCACTGTTATAGAGCTACAACGGTTATTGACGGTTATTGTCGGTGCCCCAATTGGCTAGGATCTGGGCGGGGTGTTGATGACTGCAGGCGCGATTGGGCATACAGCAGTATTTCTTACATTAAAGTTCCGTCAAAGAATTGATGTTAGTTTGTAAGTTTAACAGTAAGGGTGAATGGCATAGGCGCAGAACCATTTTCCTACGTTTTGAAACGGCGATGAGTTCATTTGCGTTTAGGTAAACGGTTTTTCTCTCTTGCTTTGAGAGTGTAAGAGAACAGGAAAAATTCAACCTAGGGGACTTCAAGTAATCTTTGATTATCCACGTCAGTCGTATATGATAGGAACACTTGCACAACACTGAGGATTGTCAGGTCAATGGTAGTTTTGGCCTAAACATGGAGCATTCAATAGTTGCAATGATGTTCCATTTTCATTCCGGTTGGACTGATTCTGCCAGCCAATTTGGTCCCCGCCCCTATAGCACGGGCTCCAAGTCTGATTGAAAATGTGCAGAAATAAAATAGACGTCAAACGGCAAGGAGAGCGAGAAACTACCCGACAAAGTAGTGCGACCACAGAAAATATCCATGCGTATGAGGACGCCAAGAGATGAACAAAGAAGAAAGAAAGCGACGGTGATCTCCTGGCAGCTGCCTTCAACCTGCGCTATTCAATGCCACAAGTACGTGGATAGAATTTTAAGAACCACTGACGTGACAAGCGCAGCAACCCAGAGAATAAGAAACTTTGCCGGCCATTAATCACCACTTCCTGCGGCGAATTTTGCGATCGGAATTTCGGACTTTTGACGAGTCTCAAACGAAATTATACGGAAGGAATGACAGATTTTTCCCATACAGTTCTCCTTTACGCGCTGGAAGACAAGGTGGAAATGCAACTGAGCTTGGGAAGGTTGGCTAAAGACCCCTGCTTGGGACGTTGTGTTGCGACTCTGCAATGCACGTTATCCAAATGTTATCCATGATTTCTTTATCTGCGCAGCCCTCAGTATTGTGTAGGTGTAATAATCTTAGAGACCCTCCTCTTGATCTACTGCTGAAGAGTTTCTTCCTTTCGGCCCTTTTGCGATTGTAAATGATTCACAATGCTGTCCAAGGATTGCGATAAGCCTATCAGGCGATGCGTTTTCATTCGTCGCAGACATTATTCAACTTCACGAGTACTACTACTGCCGGGTTTGGTTCCTATACGTCACGTACACACGCATACGGCAGTGGTATCGGCCGCTGAAGACCAGAGATTTTCTGATGTCCCCGCCCGTGTTGGCAGGCAGGCTGTATTGTACAAGCGGTTCGGTTCGGCTCGGTATACGCGTGAGCTTCAACGGTACATGTAGTCCGCCGGCCAAACGGCCGAAAATCATTCCTCTTACCAGCTGTGACTCTCCTAGTTCTAGCAAACCACGCAAACAAATTATCTTTCATATAGATTGATCATTCGATGGAGAAGCAAATTTTGTTTGTTGCCTATTTCGGAGTGGGGACGATACCGAGAAAACGAGCTTTCTTGTTGGCGCGCCGACTACCCCCACTTCGAGTTGTATTGATGCAACTATTCTTTCACGATCTCGTGCTCATGCTCTGATTCGGAGATGACGATGCCAGCCAGAAAATACAACCCTTGAGTCTTCCGTTTTGCGGCCAGAGAAGTTTTTGAAACTATTCTGGAATTCATTCTTGTGTTGCATTCCCTCTCCGCCTTCAGCACTGTGTGACGGAAAGCGCTTTGTAACCGTTCGTGGAAGACTGCTCGACACTGCGAGCGTACGCGACGGCCGCTTTCATGCATTTCCGTTTTTGACAGCGGAGCTGAAGTCGGAGCTCCTTGACTGTACGTGCTATCAGACTTACACCGATGAGCATCACCTTGCCATGCTAGAAGCAGCAGGTGGGTGTGTACAGTCGACATCATGTCAAGGTCCGCTGCCGGACCGCACGATGCTGGAGGGAGACTGATTGAGTACATGCATCTACTTTACCAAATACACCGGACGTTGGGTAGAATGTCTCTGGGAAGGCTCATCCGGAGTCAAGTTTTATCACCATCATCAAAAGTCAAAAGACAATAGAAGGCCGCCTCCAAATTCTGTCAAGCTGGACTCAGACTGTTGAGGTATGCACCACGTATTAAAGCAGCTTACCCTTGGAGAGGATGAGCGCGTGCTGTTGGAGGTGGGCTCTACTCATCCTGATTTCGTAGCGAAAGGAATTTAACACCAGGAAACACATCATGCCCTCTAATGGGTTAATCAGTGACGCAGTGGAAAGTGGAGAAATTTGTGGATTTTAGGCTGAAATTCATGATCCTCTCTTGAGACAACGGCCTGAGCTAAGAGCAATCTTCCCGATTTAGGAATGCTGTTTTAGGCTAAGCTTGTCTAAGTAACAGGCCAGGATTTTTGTATACATATGTTGAACGCACGGGCCAAAGCCACTATTCTCTTCACTTCTTTCCGCTTTTTGCCATTTCCTTGCCAGCTTTACCTATTTGTAACGAGTTTTCACAAATTAAGGAACAGGAGAATCAAGTTACTTTGCCGAGTCCCTCTCCTCTTCTCACCAGGAATTTTATCGCAGATTTAATTCCTGGAGTGGCCCACTACTCCGATCAAGTTTGCCTAAGATTGCCGAGTTCAAGGAGTCGTTTGCTGCCCATGATGCAGTGAGTGAAACTTATCTATGGCCAACAAGGCTGCCTCCAGTGGCCTCTGCTTGCAGCATCTTGCGATCGCTCACCATCAGAGCAGTGAGCATGGCATTGAATGCTTGTTCAAGGAAGTTGTCTCGACTGAAGATTGTGTCACTGCTTCGGAAAAGATCGTTGCTCCCGTGAAAGCTTATGTCTCTGCAGCTTAGTTTGTGGGTAAGATAATGTTCAGGTACAGTAGGGTGTGAACCAGCAGGCAGATACAGATTATGGAGCAGGGATATTGTATGCCAGTGCCCGTAGTGGACACATTGGAACTAACCATGTACGTAACACATGTCGGTACTCCCTCATTTTTCATAGCGGCATCTACTGGTATGTCCAGTGACATTTGGAGTAGCTTGACAAGAACAGAAAGTGATGGAAAATTGTATGGTCCGTAAGCCTCTCAGTGGCTACCCTGGTCACGTGGGCAAATATCCACAGAAAAAATGGAAAAATCGGTGCTTTCAATATTTAGCTGATTTTGTGTTTCAGCTCTGAGTCAGACCTAGATACACCCTGTTTTCTTTTTCTTTATTCAATGTACTTGGAGTGAGGCTGCTGGAAGGCTAAAAAACAGCACATCAGAAGGTGGATTTTCCTGGATAGTAACACATTGGGGAAAAGAGCATATGTTACCATGCCTTCTATTTCCTTATGTTCCACAAAAGCTTTGTGACCACAAACTTTTCATTACAGAAACTTACTCTGTAGATATATGCTAACGTAAATACCGAAAAAAATTGGACATTAGAAGAGGGAATTTTTTGTATGTGCCTGTCCCGACCTCCCTTAACGTTACTTACTCCTTCACACAACAATCAATTGTGGCGGTATGGGTTGTTGTGGAGCATATGACTTCACTTTTTCAGCATAACTGCCACCTTAATGTCAGGGTAAATTAGTGCATAAAAAATGCTAAAAGAAACTTACCTGATGCAGCGGAGGGTCATCAATTGCCTCTGATTTCAAGCAACAAGAATGTGGCTTTCCAAGTGCAAGAGTTGCAGCACTTCCATGGCACCTCAATCTCTTCTCAACAGAGAGAAAACTGAGCTCAGTTCTCTGCAGAGGCCCCACGTCGGGCTTGACAACAAAACAAACTACCATTACTTGAAGGTCCTCTGTAACTAGACAGAATTGTAGTCTGGTCTACTATTGGTGGGAGCGACAGTTGAGGTTTACACCAAGTGCTTTGGCCGGCGGTGTAATCATTCGATGCTATCTGTGCGAATTCAGGCTCATCGGCCAAGGACAAAGCTGCGCGTTCCTTGCCTGCAGTTGGCACTTCGAAAAATTCTGGCTCAAGGCTTACTTCGCCTTGTGCCTCGTTGCAGTCAGGTTATGCCATCCTCTCCAGTTGTGTCGTCTCCAACGCGCAGGCAAAATATTAATAAAACCGTGTGCATGTGTTTGCAAAGGAAGGCCACGAACGTGTAAGCTTGCTGCACTGCTATACGCACAGCAGCTAAGTAAAAGTACAGTAGCTGTAGATGTCCACACAGTCCACATGAGACACTCAGCCTTGGTATGACGTCACGTTCCCAACGTCTTGTGCAAGCGGTCCGGAAACAAGAAGTAATGTGTTTCCGTGTTCGGGGCAGCCAGCAGTGAATTGTCCGACTGCCTTGCTGGATAAGAGGCGCCGCGCACAGCAACGACGATAAAGCCACAAAAGACGCACTTCGACGAGGAGTCACAGAACTAAATTCTCAATTGCAAGGCAAAATTTGCCCTTTGCTTAGATGGCAGAAAGTTGCGATGCTTAAGAAAAGAAATTTATTCCGGAGGAATATCCCTGTGTCCACCCAATCGCGTTTTGCAATTCCGTAAAGGACGCAGTTGCGAAGAAGTTTCGAGGCAATAACTCCGTCATTGTTCCTTAGGGTTGTGTTGGAGTGGCTGACGCTGGGAAGTCATTTCTCGTCTGCACATTTATTGCGAAGTCGGCTGGTCAATGATCACAGGAAATGGTCCGTCATCTGTGAGCATAGGGGCTTCAAGCAAACGCGCACTGATTTTGAGCTAGGCCTTGAGCAAGGCGGCCAGTGCTCCCTGGGAATCATCGAATCTCCTGGCCGACTCGTAGGAAAGAAAACAATTGCAGAACATGCTGCTATTTCCCCAACATCGAAACAGATCAGGAGAACGTCAATGGGCCATTGGATGGTGAGTAGCTCTTACATGGTCTGATCGTCTTCACTTGCTGAGGAAAGTCCCGAGGTGTCAAAGATCTTCACCTTCCTGCTTCCTCCACCTTTCAAAGAAGTCGTAGCATGGTTCTCTTGTCAGAAACATTGTGACCTGCCTGGGGCCCTACCAGTCTTGAAGAGAGGCCTCAGAAGTAGCGTGTTCACGAGTGTAGATTAAAATTCTCCAACCCTCAGTAAATGGCCACCAAGCGCAATTTCTTCCCATCCAATCCTGCACGCAGAGCATCGTGGACCTGCTCGGCTAGACTTCCATCTTCGAAGTGTTCTCGGCCAACCATTGACTTTCCAGGACGCGTTCAGGTACGTCGACTATGTGAAAAAGAAGACCGGTTGGGCCGCTGATCAGCAATGTCGTGCCAGTGTGCCGTCGCGGAAAATGCAGAACAAGACCCCGGCCCATGGACCGCTTCCCCCTCAGCAAGCATAGGAAATGGCATTCCGTTGGAGCAGAATATCCTACGGTCTGGGTAAGCCAAGCGTGATCTTCGCCCTTGCACATCGCCGTACACGACGCAATACTGCTTTTTTGATAAACACGTGCTTCTCTTTGAATCTAACTTAGCACGACCCCGGACACGGGCATGAACAGCTGACGGTCCCGGACAAACCTCACCTTGTAGCGTGCCTTGGTCGTAACCATCGTATTTTCCTACTTCTTGTTTTCACAATTATTCTGAAACAACTCCACTGTCTGCTTTGAGTGTCTAGCTAAGAAAATACCTGAAGAACTGCGTGCATGTGTGAAGGAAAGATTAAAGACGAGCGATAAATTTAAAAGTTAGACACATAGTGAAGGGAAGCGCTAGAATGACCATTTCCAACAGGTGGCATGTTACATCAGATCAGGTGAGGCCATCATAAAAATAGAAAAAAAAAACATAAAATTATAGAAATTTAAGACTACAATTTTAAAATCCATGTAACCCGTAGACAACGTTTGCTGTTTAAGAGGTGGTACTCATTTGAAGACGACATAGAGCATTTGGAAGTTAACGTGTTGTCTGTGTTGCCCTGTTACTTGGCCGTACAAATAAGGCAAACCATCAAAATAAATGGGCGCTGATAAGGAGAAATTAATTATCCCTGTCAGCGGTTTAAAATAATCGATTTTTTCAAGTAGGTGTCTGGGGATTTCTCGCGTGTGGGTAGGCCTGTTGTTAACTTAGTGCAAATGCTGATAACGACCAATAAAGGTAGGTCTGACCCACTTGAGCACTATAACCACATCCAACTGTAAATTTGAGCCATGTTATTAGCACCAGAATGTGGCCTTGAAACCTGCAGCTTCTCTTCATACTTTATGACAGACACTGTTCATCCTTCTCTGTCACTGGATGCCCATAACATTCAGTGATTCCTATGGTTATATCTACGCCGGCGTCAGACTAAGTTTGTAGTGCATTCAGGAAGTAATACAGATGGATTTGACCGTCCATGAAGGATAGACACAATAGATTATTTTTTGTCTCTTCTGCCGATTAGAATAAAGTTTGCTGAGCCTGAAAAGATCAACTAGAACCTCCTTTTTGCTCACCACCCAGCTTGCCATAAACCTTGAAAGCTTGAAACATGAGGACTAACGTGTGAAAATTTTTTGTCAGTGGACCGGTTTTACCCTCTAACCCCATCAAAATATGATAGTATCTTTCCTGATCTCCGGAAACTTTAATAAGCAAATCTCTCTGCTCTGCTTGTCAACGAGATACTAGCAGATAGATTTTTGACATATGCAGTTTCAATACAGCTTCTAGTTATTTTCAAAGCGTAGTTTTTTGCACCAAAACACCTTAACAACCTGTAAAGTTGGTGTACGGTGATAGCTTTGTTCGATTATCTCCTGCTTTGTGCTTGCAAAGAGCAACGATCGTTTTGAGTATTATGTGAGGACAGTACAAGAGACAATACTCCCAGCTTAGCTTGTTTGTGAATGACAGCGATGTCCAGCAACCGCTTATGATGGGCCATTTTCAGTCCGTCCATACCTTGACGCATAGCGGCGTCATTTTTAACTTGATCAGGAAAATGGGTGTTCGAGTTTCCTTGTCATGACGGCGCGGTTTCAAACTCAAATGACGCCGGGGCTCGTGTCACGTGACTTCCATAGGTCCGAGTCTTTTACTCATGCCCGTACTCTGCTCATGCCGAACGGCCGAGTGGTTTGCCCGGCAATCGTCTGCGCGGGATGATGCAGAGTGGGTAGCCTGCCTTATATCCATCCCGGCCGAGTCCGGCGCAACGGTAGACGGTGCTGCAGGGATGATACTACGAGAAGAGGTGTGAAGGAAATATGCTCTCTTTGCGGCTGAAGGAGAGGGTTGGGTGAAGTTTATCCGCTGGGATAGACCACTGGTAGCGGACGAGTAGGAACTGAGCAGTGCAGCAATCGCCGAGCAGGCCTAAGACTATTTCAGGTTATATTATTATTATTTATGTATCTGTGTACTTCTCCCCGAGCTACGAAAGGCGACGGCTTTCATTGCGACAAGGAAAAGCGTAGTCCTCTTTTTCCTCCTGCGGTAGGACGTGCGGTCAAGCTTGTCAGGTGGGCGAATGACACCGTCAACCGTCCTACATAATAAACGAGACACCATAATACTCGCAAGCAGTAATTTTAACGTGAATTGCGCTCGAGTTCGGATCCACCTCTCCAGGAATATTATACTAGGCTGGTTTTGCCACTGATGAGGAAAGTCAATGGCCAAGCCAATGAAAAGCAAAAGATCCAAAGAATTAAGCCTGGGTGAGGCATGTATACTCTGACGAATGGGTAGGAATTTAAACGCTTCGAACGGCACGATTTTGCCGCAGTTTGCCCTTGGGGCAACGGGGGGATATCGACTCTCGTCACCGCCTTGCTCACGAAGCTCGAATATTCTAGAGGAACAGGCCAGGGAAAAGTTATTGACCGTTTGAATCAAAATATGCTACAACTGAGTAAAGACGGCGACGGGTTGTTCACTGTGGAGATCATCGACTGCCCAGGCTTCCTTGAAAGAAAGGAAACCGACGAGGCAGTCAAGGAGGAGCTACGCAATGTGAAAGCTTTCGATGTGCTCTTTTGTTGTCTCGATATATCCAGCAGCAGAGGGCGCTATTGTGCTTGTGAAGACTTCGCCTCCCTGACGGTTTTGCAAGATGTCTGCGGAGAGGAGTGTACGAAGGGAAATGCATCATCGTTCTCACCAAGAGCAACATGCTTCTAGATTAAGAGAGATGCCAGGAGAACACAACAGTGCATGAGCGATGTGGGAGCCTTCGTCATGTGAAGTCATAACAATAATAATATAACCTGAGGAAGGCTAACACAGTGTAGCGAAAACTGTTGTTATGTACAAAGAAGATTGCAAAATTAAGAATCAGATGGTATTATCACAGAGGCAGTCAAGAAGTTGGATGAAATTAGTGGGTGATATGTTGCAAGATTGGAAGCATGAGCAGGAAGAGGAGATTGGTGAGCCGGCATGGCGAAGAAGCGGAGAGCCTGCTTAAATTCTCATTACGTCGACTTTACTTCTTACTGAGAATTAATGGCCCGTTATAGACGTTTAACGCTGAACCCTACAAGAGTGTCGTTGTCGTCAAAGAATAACATCTGACCCTGGCCAAGCGGCTTTTTCCAGACGGGCATGCAGACGGTTGAGGTCATCAGACATTTTGTGGAAAACAAGATTCACTGCGCAGTGAAGGGGTGGGAAACTTGGACCAAGCAGCAAGATCATGCCTTCAATCCACTTATGCTGCATTCACGCATTCACGGGGTGTTGGTGGTCACTGGGACGCTTACTTTCCAATACGCAATGTCTTCTGACATCTGCTGTCTTGGCCCGGTAAGTTCTCCCCAATAAGCCTCCCCTTGCCGACCAGGAACGGTGCCCTGACGCTGTGGGATCCGGTATATACCATCTTTCAAAAAGCAACGAAGATGGTATAGGATGCTGCGAAGAGTGGATCCTCATTAGATATCAATTTATAACATGCTTACCGTAGGACGGTTCTCTGAGAAATAGTCAATTGCACTGCGCGTGCGAGAGAAAAGGAAGTTTCCTTTATTACTCATTAGCACTGCAGTTGATATCCCATCTACCAGCACCCACGTGCACACGTTGCCATTATCTTGTTGTGGTTTTTGTTATTGTTGTTATTGTTGTTGTTGTTGCTGTTGTTGTTGTTGTTGTTGTTGTTCTTCTTCTTCTTCTTCTTCTTCTTCTTCTTCTTCTCCTCCTCCTCCTCCTCCTCCTCCTCTTCTTTCTTCTCCTCTAGTTCTTCTTTTTCTTCTTCTCCGTTATCTTTCCTAAGCTACTCTCCTTTTGCAAAATGGCTCATTTTTATGAGAA
>JAOWAR010174964.1:0-24558 GCA_028571005.1 Clathrina lutea | reverse complement strand
TGTGTGTGTGTGTGTGTGTGTGTGTGTGTGTGTGTGTGTGTGTGTGTGTGTGTGTGTGTGAGTGTGTGGGTGTGTGTGTGTGTGTGTGTGTGTGTGTGTGTGTGTGTGTGTGTGTGTGTGCGTGTGCACGCGCGTGCGTGTAGTTCTTCCATTTCAATCCGCGGTGCATCTGAAGGTTGCTAACTAAATACAGTTGGCAAAAGTGAAAATGAGACAGGCAAGCACGTGATGCTTTCGACCCAATTGTCACATGTGACAATTGTCATATGTGACACCAATGACCTGAGTTTTCTAACATTTAACCAATCAACCCGGGGACTCGGCTGCAAATCCAGTCTCAGCTTCACTTCCTTGAACTGTATACCTTTGAAATAACAACAACAAATCAGCCCCATGTTTCAATAAAAGGTCTTGTTTGCAGCAACCACCTCTCAGATATCAATGTTTGCAGCAACCACCTCTCAGGTATCAATGTTTGCAGCAACCACCGCTCAGATATCAAGGGATGGAGATTAGTTTACATTGACCATTCCCAAAAAATTCTCCTACACAAAATTTCCATGTTTTAAATATTACAATATTCACCAAGCACTTAGATGACACTGATAGTGATAATGAAAATCTCCCAAGTTGTCTGACATGGCCAGGTTTGCTCATGGTTGACAAAATCAGCGTAACCCCTGCAACTACCTGCAATGTACTCACTCTGGCTCCAAGCTCAATATGTAAACATTATTATGCTTACACACACTTGCAAGCTGTGAGTTCATTCTGGACTTAAAATGGCTTATTGTGCAGACTCCCGCAGGAAGTGAAACACACAGGACAATTTATAGACCTTGATAAAAAACAAAAAAAAACTTTGAACCACAATCTGGACACGAGAGATAGCACATTAATATTTATTGTAAGCTCACAAGGACAAAGTGAAGAAAGGGTTTTCTGAAGGACCTTTCAAACCCAAACAACACATGGAGATCACACCTTGTTCCACATCAGGCCAAGAAAGATATATTTGTGCAGAAATGCTCTCTTTGGACTGGTATCTTCTTGTGCAAATCAAATTGAAGTGCTCGTGCATGCATGGTCTTTGCTGAAAGCCAGCCTGAGAAAATTGTAGCTATCATGGACAAAGACAAAAAATAAGGGAAAAAACAACAAAGTTTTCACAAAATCATGACAGGAAAGGTAAGCGGAGGCAGTATGATCTCAATGAACAAAACAGACAAGGATGAAGATCAATGCATGGCAAATTGACTGTAATTCATTAAACTAATGTGCTAATACTAGTATATGGACATGGTTGGTCTGCAAACAGTTTTATTTGAACGTCGCAGCAGATAGAGGTCAGCCTCCTGGTGTTGAAGAGAAGATAAATTCAAAAATGAACAGATATGCAGGTAGTGTGGTACATGAATACACAAATACCGAGGTCAGCCACCAAACTAGAGCATCATGCTCCACCAGCATTGTTGAGAATGTGCTGAAGGTGAGTGTATTGAACGGTTATTTTCTTTTGTTTTGGGGAATGATGGCAGGGGGTGGGACACTTGCAGTGAATTTTCTATGTACATGTGAATAGGCAATTAGGAAGCAAGCTCAGAAATCTTACCTGGGCATGGCATGGAAGGTTCTGCACCAACTCCACGCTGACCGGTTGGCAAGCGACGCTGACATGATTGAAGCTGTACAACAGAGAAGAAGGGCAAATAAAATAGCTGGAGGGCAACCTGACAATGAAACTAACTCAATGAATTCTGGAAACTTAGCATTCTTCAGCAAAATTGCCAACGGTTTATGTCGTGTCTTCTCGTTCAGTCAAACACGATAACTTGAAATACTCTTTATTGGTTCTTGCACTTGGTCATAGCAGAGGTAGAACTGAACTAACGAAAGATAACGTGTCCCTTTTATAGCTTTCTACAACAATGGTGCGTGCGGGTGTGTGTGTCTAGATGGAACTACAACTGAGGAATGTCCAGCCCTGTCTAGACAGCCTATTGCATACACCACAGTTTACTGCGCATGACTGTGCACTTGGAGTGTGAGTTGCACCTGTCCTTATAATTATGAGGATATAAGTAAAGCAAAGAGAACCAGAGATAGATGTGGAAACAATTCCGACCTTCTACTGAAAGCCCGCGTCGTGGCATCAATGACAAGCCCTTTCTTGCAATATCAACTAATCACGATGCACAATTTCTTGACACACGAAGAAGAACTTGTTTGCTCACCTTGGTAACCATATGTTCAACAATACTCCAGACATCATCAGCCATCACTGGACCTGTGTACATTCATCAAACCATGCTCAGATGCCAAAAGATTGAAAGGTGACCATAAGTTAAATTGTAATGTGCTTTATGAGGAACACCATTAGCTGCAGATGAGATGTCAGTTCTTTCTATTCTTCCCACATTTTACATGCATGGATACACATTAGAGTTGATGAGGACATCAACTTACAGTCCCTGGCGTGGACACAGGTGTCGCCGCTGCGTACAAAACCTGGCTTGCAGAGACAGCCCTGTGTTGGCTGACCTGGGCAATTTGCCAAGCTAGACTGGGTGAGCGAGCCACACGTAACCTCACAGCCTTGTCTGCACTGGCTATAAGTCTCATTTTCGGTGCAATCTGTGAATAAATCAGAGACAAAGCTGTGCAAAGGATGATACAGTGCTTCCAGCTAAAAAAGAGAAAGAAAAAACGTAATACTTTGCTTCTTCATGAAACGTTGCTATGACAATTGCATGGTGTCTGCCTGAAGCATAGTGATGATTTTACGCTGACCACCAATGCACTAACCTCTACTGCGAGTGGTTGCTACAACAGGTGCACTAGGCCACGATGCTACGCCATTTTTGTTGTAGGCAATGATGCGGAGCTGGTACTTTGAGCTGGGTGCGAGTCTTTGGAGCCGGAACTGGTTCTGTTCATCACCATTTCCACTTGAAAGATTGCGAACGACCTCATACCACCACTCATCCCACCAGCCACTTTGCCGTAGAGGTCGATAGCCCACTCTGTAGTACTGCACGTTGTCAACACCACCCGGTTGCTGGCTGGCCACTGGCAGATTGATCAACAGTTCTGTGGCACCGATTGAGCTTCTGTTTGTGACTGTCACTTCACTTGGCCACACAGGGGCTCCTGTCAACAGACAAATTTCAAAGTGCCATTTGTAAGAAAATGTCATCAGTATTGATGAAACACATCAGCAAGGGTTTGCAACAAGTACACGTCGTGATCAGCAGCTTTGAGAGCAGCTCTGACCCCTGGATTACCTTTGAACGGTTTTGCTTCCTGGAGCTTGTATTATGTCTTTGAAACAACACCCCTAACACCTTTCCTGCCCAAAACTCAGTTTGTGTCACCAATCTCCGTAATAATGACCAACACTTTATGTTTTTGGAATCCAGGGCTTTCTAAAAGACTAACAGATTGGCTTTGTAACGAATTGGGTGGAAAGTGTTCCACAGAAGTAAAACTGACAAAATACTGTGCTCAGTGCATGAAAACATATGCATGCTAGCAAGCAATATGCCATATGCCAGTGTGAAGGTTATACATGAAGTACTCTAAAAGAAAAAATGTCCTGATGCTTCCTCGTGTGTATTTACCTGGTCTTGTTGTTTGCCCTTCACAAACAGGGCTGTATGGCTTTTCCCCAGAGGTGGTCAGACGCATTTCGTAGACAGTTCCAGGCTTGAGGCTGTTGATGGTCAACAACTGGTCGGTAGACACAATCTCCTCCTCCATCCATGTCATTCCGCAGCTGTCACCGGGCTGAGGCTTCTGTCGATACTGCAGTGTCACTGGAGAGCTGAGGCTTTGGTCATAATGCTGCACGGTCAGTGAAGTTGGAGTTGTTCGTGAGGCCACAACACACGATTCTGCCCACCTCAGCATACCTGCAAACAGCGCAAAAGAAAGCGCAAAAGTAAGAGACAGGATTTCATGTATGCATGCTCTCTCCAAATTGCTCTCCACTAGTTTTGCTCACCGCTTGCTCGACTACTTGTCCTTGCCACGGGGCTGTAGTGAGACACGGAGCCATCACTGTTGAGCTTGGCCATTCGCAGCTCATGCTGTGCACCTGGTTGGAGACCGGAGACTAAGTCGGTGAGAATATACTGAGTAACGTCCGGTGGCAAGACATCAACGACTCTCCACGATCTCCACTGTGCTGATGGATAGGAACGCCAGCGATGCTGCAGCTGCATTCCGTGCTGAGGCCGGTGCTTGTGACGACGTGGCAGGTTCACCACCAACGTGGATTCAGTCACATTTATAATTGCCGGGTAGTACCAGATAGGAACACCTGAAGACGTAAATTGAAGCCAAGTTACTGCCCTGATGCCGGCCTTTACGCCAAACAGCCTAAGCTCAACATTGGCACACAGGAAACACATCCACTAACAGCAAGATCTCCTTAGAATCAAAGAGAATTTGCATGACAGCTGTTATACGAGGTGGCGGCATGTTAACAGGGATTGAAGAGAGCTTTCCTGCTAACCACCAGGCACAAATAAGCTTATCCCCTTGTCACAGCTATGTGCAAACAGCTGACCAGCATACCTCAAACATCCTATCCTTTCGTAACCAGCACAGTATTAAAGCCCTGAACCTCAGGCAGCCTATTCATTCATGACCAGCACAGCATTATAGCACTGAACCTCAAGCAGCCTATTCATTCATGACCAGCACAGTATTAAAGCACTGAACCTCAGGCAGCCTATTCATTCATGACCAGCACAGAATTAAAGCCCTGAACCTAAGGCAGGCTATTCATTCATGACCAGCACAGTATTAAAGCACTGAATCTCAGGCAGCCTATTCATTCATGACCAGCACGGTATTAAAGCACTGAACCTCAGGCAGCCTATTCCTTCATGACCAGCACAGTATTAAAGCACTGAACCTCGGACAGCTTATCCCTGCACAAATTTTGCCCTGGTTCTGCATAAGAAAGCTATAACATAGAACATATCTAGAGATCAGACACAAGTGATAGACACTCTCAACCATTAGGTGCAAAACAACACAAAAACTGAGACCATCGCTCAGCTGCCCTACCCTTGGCAGGTGTTTCAAATGACAATGGCTCGCTAATTTCATCTCCACGATGGAGTCGGACTTGGTACTCTGAGCTAGGACTGAGAGTGCGGAGGTTAAAGTGGGACGCAAAGATGGAGATGGGCTGAAGTCTGTGACGCCAGCTTGACCAAACACCGCCTGACAGCTTGACCCGATAAGTGACAGCATACCCAGGCAGGTCTGCTGAAGTTCTAATCTGGTCACCATTAGCTAGCCACACCGGCAGTTTGATGTGGGCAGACATCGCTGCAACACTGCCAGGGGCAACAGCGTCATCAGGCCACTGAAGTGTGTCTGAACAGAGAAGACAAGAAAGGTTGTATTTAGTGACGACATGACAACTGGATATAGTTAAAATTAAAGCAGGTTGGGCTCAGATGAAACGCAGTCAATGCACCGAAACACAGTCAATACACTGTAACACTGTAACACTGTCAATACACTGAAACACAGTCAATGCACTGTAACACAGTCAATAACTGAAACACAGTCAATACACTGAAACACGTACAGTCAATAACTGTAACACAGTTAATACATTGTAACACAATCAATACACTGTGAACACAGCCAATGCACTGAAACACAGTCAATACACTGAAACACAGTCAATACACTGAAACACAGTTAATACACTGAAACACAGTCAATAACTGTAACACAGTCAATACATTGTAACACAATCAATACACTGTGAACACAGTCAATGCACTGAAACACAGTCAATACACTGAAACACAGTCAATACACTGAAACACAGTTAATACACTGAAACACAGTTAATACCCTGAAAAACAGTCAATACACTGAAACACCGTCAATGCACTGAAACACAGTCAACACACTAATCACCTAATGGCAAGTAAATTGCCCTGGCAATAAATGAAAAATCAAGTATCACGTGCGCCAGTCATTTGAGCTGGTTAAGCAGTTGATTTAGCTGACAGCCCGGGATTTCTGATTCCCTATGGACTGCTTGCCAATGCAGTTCCTGAGGATTCCCATGGCTTTGCCACGTGAACATGACAATGAAATCATCAAATAGTTTAACTCTCTCCTTAGGTTTGGATGATACAACTTAAGGGGACACCATGACGCTTTGTGCTCCTTTATTGCCATTATCATTTCGCACGGTGCTTCCATGTGTAAGTGCATAGATGTATGTTTGTGCGTTTGATGGTTTGACCAAGCACATACAACTTGGGCCTCGTGATCGATCACACTGGACCAGTCAGAGCACACTACAGCTTTTGGCATGCCAGCCTCACTACGAAGTAGCTGTCAGCACAGACACAGACCAGCTGAGAACGCCTAAGCACTGGAGTGTATAGCTGCTGAGAATGCAGTGTCTTGACTTCTGCAATACAAAATCATGTTCTCAACAAAGGGTCCCAAGGTCCCATTATAGTTCTAACACTCCACTGAAAAAGTCCAGACACTCGCTAACCTCCCAAACTCAGTAATCACACAGAACACTATTTCAAGCCTTTGCTTCTCACTTTCTGAAGAAAGCTGCACCGTTAAAGTTTCGGTTTCTCGGTTGCTTGGCGGGTCTTTCCTCTCGGCCCTCAGCTGGACAATGCTTCCTCTGGGCAAGTCTGTCAGAGTCAGCTGATCAGCACCATTTGCCATGGGCTGCTTGCCATCGCCATTTCCCAGAATTTGCCATGGCATACTGGCTCCCTGGTCCATATCTTGCAGTGTTCTGTATCGTACGATAAAGCCGTTCTCATGTGGGATCCCGTTTGGAGATACTCGGGCCATGTTGACTGTTACAGATGTCGATGTCTTGCACACAACTGCAGGATCTGGCCAGAATGGTTTTCCTAAGAAAAAGAAAGAAAAAACAGAAACAACATATAAACTATGAAAAAAAAGTAAACCAGCTTTGCACAAACTCTACTATTCAATGGAAAGGTATAGCAATACCATGTGTTTGCAATAGCATTGCTCTTGTTTCCACGCAAGGAGAAAACTCCTTACATCCTAAGGAATAGAAAAGACATAGCATGCACTGCATCCTCAGCAAATTAGTTCTACCTGGCACAGGTAGTGCTGTGGTTACGGGCTCTACTCTGGTGCCCGTGGTTGGCACTGTGGTAGTTGTAGTCTCTGGTCCAGCGTCTATAGTTGGAGCAGCCGTTGGTCCAGTGTCCAGTTCTGTGCTTCGTGCTGTGCCTGGCCTTGTGTCTGTGCTTGTGCTTCGAGCAGGCATTGCTGTACTAGAAACCGTTACCATTTGATCTGTGGTGGAGGAGACTAAGAAAAAAAACAATGAAAATTATTAAGCCTTTTAGCCAAATGTAATCCCATCTACTCCCGCAAATAAGTGCGCGTGACAGAAAGAACGAAAGGAAAAAACTTGGAATCAACTTGGTTGAACTTGGAATCAACCTCAGGTAGTTGAAAATCCGTTTTAAAGCTCTACTGACTGAGCTATTCGTCTGATCTGCTGACCAACGAGTTTAACGTTTTCTCTCACACATCAACTTTTTGGCTGCTGCGACCTCTGCCGAGTGACAGCCTGTAGCAGCTGCTCAGTTGACCCTATTGCTGCCCAGAGGAGAGGTGGTTCACAGGCTGTGATCCTCTTGCTGAACTAAACTGAGAATCACTCTAATATTGAAGACAGAGCTTGCGTTCTCATGCGAGGCATCAAATCAAATCACACCTACTCCTGGTGTAGCAACAGCTGGAGATTTCACATGTCAGAGAGACAGGGCGGAAGATAAATTGGTAGTCAACGGATCAGGCAGATAACTCAGTCTCTCACGTTTGTGGTAGTAAGTGTGATTTATTCCATTAATGTGATAGCCCGCATGAGAGCACGAGCTTGCCTTTCTTCAATAAACATTTTGCTCTTGTGTTCTTATTTATTTTGCAACATGCACAATAAAACAAAGTAAGAAAGAGAATGACTGTAAATGGAACATCATAATTATTAATCCTTGAACACTGCCACTGAAATGTAAACCCCTAAAATTGTGATTCGGGCTGCCGGTGTTACTCCAACTGAAACCCAGGAATGGTCGGAAAAAGTAAATGGAATCATTCCCTTTTTCAGACAAAACTGGTGTATCACAGAAGTTGGTGGACATTTTCCATGGGTTGATTATGGAATAGATCCTGACCAAATAGCTACCCAAACTTGTCACTAGTACAACCAACCAGCTCGGGCTGGGGGCAAGCCATCAGAAATATGTTTTATGCAAAAAAAAGTTTTTGGCCTGCCAACACAAAGGAACTTACTATCAAAAGTCGATATTGGTAAAATAGGGCTCGTGGTGCTGCCAGTTGCATTTGCTGCCGTCACTCGGATGTTGTACCTGGTGTTGGGCAGCAGGCCCCTAAGTATAAACTCCCTCTCTGTAACCGATATTTGGATGGGAACTTCTTGCCAGGGGCCTGGCCCAGCCGGAGTTATCCTCTGCACGGTCACAATGTAGTATTGCACCTGCGACTGATGGCTTGGCGCCACTTGTGGAAGGCGTACTCTTATCAAATTGGACGTCTGTTCAACTATGGGTGACTCTGGCCATACTGGTGAGCCTGCAAAAGACGCAAAGGCATAAAATTTTGTTGTAAGTACGACTGTTAAGAGTCCTCACACATGCTAGTACAAGACGAAAACCATGAATGACAAACTGTTTCATTACGACAGAAATGTGGATGAGAAAGGATGGTAGAAGACGCTTCGGTGTACTACCCCATTATCAATTCTTGATCTTCATCTACATCGGCCGATGAACCGCGAAACGGCTGAACAAAAGCGTCCATTCTCATCATCATTCACGTCTTTTCCCGGGTTTCGGCACCAGTTGTGACCGATGTATCTAAAGTTGGAAACTCATCATCATCTTTATCGTCTCATCATAAAGAAGAAAGACCTCTCAAACGAAATCAGGGTGTCACACAAAAGGACCAGCGCCACGTCGGCCAAAATGGCAGTTGCTATGGCAGTGTATTAAGGGGGTTATCACTATTAACTCACATGCTGGCCTTTGCTGCTTAATTCAGTGTTAGGGTGACTGCTTTCTTCAAGTTCCCTCAACGTAGCTAGAATGGCGTTATTCTGATGCTGCAGGGTCGCTGATGGGGCTGCTTGCAGCAGTTCCCTACATGCCATTGTTCTTTTGATCACGCGTGCTTGGTGCAAGCAGTAATGGAAAGTGATGTTCTTGTTTGACAGTTCACTGATTGTGTATAGAGCTTTCTCTCTACATCACCATGCTCTTTTGCGTGGGTTTGATTGTTGAAAATCAGAAGGAAACCTTCAGAGTGAGGCAGCTCCATTTCGAACTGGATTATCGGGTGTTTTGAGTTGAGGTAGTCGTGCATACTTCCAGCCTCCCTTGTACTGTTCAGAATCGTTCCAACATTGTCTACGTGTTGAATGTGCACTAGCGGCTTCAGTTTCAATTCTTGACAGATGTACATGCGTTCAAGTCGATCAAGGAAGTTGATTGCAATGGTTCCACTGAGGCGAATTCCTATAGCAAGGCTGTGCAGCTGCTTCAAAAGTCCCAATTCCTTGTGTTTGAAGATCTTGTTGTCCAAGAGACAATGAAGCAGCTCATGCAGGTCCTGAGTTAGAAGCCCGAACTGCAAATTCAGCCAACAAACTAAGCTTATGGTGGAGCTTAAATTAATCCATTTCAATTTAGTACCGCTTTCCAGTTAGATTTAGAGCATATCTTAGCAGAACTCTGTGAGCCAAGCTCAGCTGTCTCGACAACTTAGAGCAAGTCTCAACAGAGCGTTTAAAGCTGAGTTCAGCTGTCTAGGAAAGAATTGAGCAAATTTGCTAGGATCGGTGCGATAGCTTACTTGGCAGAGTACTGGCATTACTTGCCGCTTACATGGTGTATAAGAGAACAGTATTGACCTTAGATTGAGCTAAAACCGATCCTTTTGATATGCTGCACTCAATGATAAACATAAATGAAATAACTATTTCATCATAGTACAAAGATCGTAAAATATCCTAGTATGGGAAGGAAGCACATAGCCAAATATGGAAAGGAAATCCACAACATTTGGGTTCGATCCGTGGCATGGCCAATGGCATTTTCTCTGCTCTACCTTTGAATACTGTTTTTAGCATTAAAGCCACAGCTTCCTGTTGAACTGACCACATTTAGAAAAATGTCATCTCACTGAACTTTATGGTCGAGTTCAATAAAACACCTTTCAATCCATTATACTGTGTTGAACACAATGAAATGAGTTCACTATATTCAACCCAAAGTACATCAATTGTTTAAAGTGGGTATTGATTAATTTTAGGCAACTGTCTTGAGGACAGACACAACATGAAGTCATTCCTAGCCATGATAGCACATCGTGCTGACCAACGCATTTGACCTAACTTTTCAAAGAATACTTCTCAGATGTGACAAGAAAGTGAAGAACAGGAAAGAGAAGAAACAGGGATAGTTCAACAGATTGTTCTTTGCAATAATACCTTCTGTGGCCGTGATGAAAGCCACAGGTTGTGTAAACGGCTGAACCCCTTCTTGTGTTGTTCCACGGAAGCGGACTTGGTAGAGTATTCCTGGCCTGAGATCATCCAGAAGGACCTCACGGACATTGCCGGGGACTTGCTGCACCAGTCGCCAAGGAGAGTACTGGCCCGAAGGTAGACGGTATCGAATGTAAACTTCCCACGTCAGCACGCCTGGCACACTAGGTGTGTTGATTACAGCCGATGAAGTAGTGGTGCGGTACAGTACTGGTGGTGTGATGTCTTCAGGAAAAGAGCACACAGCACAGTAGGGATATTAGATATCAACATAGAAAACTTTACTAGGATACACACAAAGATAAGTTACTTAGTACTATAGAAAATTTCTTTTCTAACATTCTAGACATTGCCCGTATTCTGAACACAAGACAGTTAGCACTAGCTTTCAAACAGCACAAATATCAGCAATGAAGGGGAAAACGAATTCTGGACAGAGGGCATCTGAAAGTGATACCTTTTCAACCCAACATGGGCCACCACAGAGAGTAGTGGAACTTCTCCTTAACCACAAATGGATAGACTGCAACATTGGACACGACTGAAACCAGTGATCTTGGGGACTGCTTAAAATGTGAGAGGAAACACAACACCTTTGCCCAGCGTGTGTGGAACTTGCGATTTAACCATCAGTCAGAATTACAGAAGCCAGGGGCAACGACTTAGCAAAACAAGGTTTGGGGAAGAGTACACAGGCAACGGCCACGACTAGAACTAACCGACTGGCTGTGGTAGGCGGTAGACAAGAACGTAGCTCTCTGGAGAGGTATAGGAGTCTGACCCGGCTGACCACTTCAGTTGGACAAGGGAGTTGACAGGCAGGTTGTCAAGCTGGACTGTGTCATTCGCCATAGGTACCCTTATAGTCTCCCAGGGATCAGTAAATTCTCCATCATCGTCCGAAGAACGCCATGACAGGGTGAAGTAAGTAAATCGTGATGCGACTCGTGGCAGAAGGTCTGGACGGCGAATGACCAGTGAAGTTGGAGAACTTTGGAGAACAACAATTGGATTGCTCGGCCAAAAAGGAGTGTCTGAATAAAGACAGAAAATCAAACTAGAATTGAGCAAGATGATCATGGCATTTTTTTTTGCAAGGAGGTAATTCGACCACATTAAAATACCAAAAAAGAAACCTTTCTGCCAACCATTGGTTGATTTCAGACAACTGCAAATAAAGAGCACGCAAATTACTTAGAAAAAAATTATAAGCAAACCGATATCCAAATGAGTGAAAGAAAGAAAACAGCTAGTTGTTCTAAATATGGGCGATTTACCGCCTTGAGACTTACTTTTCTAACTGTTTGGAATTGTACAAAGTTACAAAACCTACACAACAACCAGTCACAGTCTTCTGTGATGTACAGTGCAAGCACTCTTCAATGAGAGACTATATCTTGGATTTTGCGTGTTTTTTTTTCAGCTACTATGACAAAGTTGGGCTATTATTTCAAGATGCCAAGTGAACATCTTCATGGATCCTGTGCTTACCTTCCCCTGGGGCTATGAAGCTAATTGTTTGGCTCGGTGGTGACACTGCTCCACCTTCATTTGTTGTGGAGATACGGAACTCATACTCAGAGCCAGGGGTTAGATTTTCGATGACCTGTTCAGTGACTCGCCCAACCTCTGCAGGCACAGATGGAAGTCGTGTCCAGTCTGATGTTTGTGGCCGCACCGTGCGTGAACTGATCAAATATCTCTGCACTGGTTGCTGAGGGTATGGCCTGTCCACTCTAGGGAGGCGAATTGCCACTGTGGTTGGGCTTGACAAAATGAAGTTGATTGGTTGGCGAGGCCAGGCTGGTGCTACTGCAGATACGTATACATTGCGCACAGCACAAGACATACACCAAAGTTAATATGGAAATGGGTGAGTTTCAATAATAGTATACGATCACTCAGAAAAACATCGGTGTATTTCCTTTTAGTCTTTGACAAAACAGATGAGGGGAAGGGTTGCTTTTCTGCAGTCACATTTCTACATCAGATGGCTTGGCTTTCATGTTTTTTTCTGGTGTCGTTTTTTCTCGTGTCGTTTTTTTCTGGTGCTGGTCTCTTTCAATCACATTGTATATTTGAAACCTTTGAACTCCCCTGACTGGGAGTCTTTTGCAGACCCTGTGTAGTATACCATGCACCCATGTACCTTAAATATGATGTCACAGTTACCAACAGGTAGCCTTAGATACGCATGCGTATCTAAGGCTACCTGCCATTTTGATGAGACACTCTCACCTGGAAGCTGCATCAGAGTCCATTAGGTTTAGGCTGGCTCGCTAGTCAAGTGGAGAGCAGAGGAAATGGTGGTCTGCTCGGCAGGTATGTGCCACAGCTTTGAGCGCGGATTACGGGAATCTACAATGTACTTCATAAAGATTTCTTCAAGTTCATTCAGCCAGTTCATTGCCTGCATTTAATTTAAAATGCTTGCGAGTAACAGGAAGAGATAAGGGAATAAGATTTTTGTTTGGGCTTCACACACAGTAACAGGTTTGTGGCTGTACCTAGTCCAGGAGTGGGAGCCATGGTTCCTGTCCGAGGTTTCGATGTTGAAATCACGCTGGGTGAGGGTGCTACGGTTGTTGGCTCTCCTTCAACTTCATAAGAAAGAGTACAACATATTATATAAGCATCAGGGCTGAGAAGCAGTGGACAGAAATATACATACACATATACAAATATCCACACACTATTAAATGCTGACTAATATAATAAAGACCATTAACTTCTTGGTCTGCTTACATCCTGGGTGCGAGGCCTCTACACTAATATAATTATAGCGTGCAAAAACACTTCAAACTTGTTGATTATTCAAATCTCACGCACCATTTTTTCGCAAACATCAGCATAGAAGCCTCCCACCAAGACGTACTCAAAGCAAAGTACAAAGAGTCATGTTGAAGTAATTTAATGCATTGAGTTAATTGTGGCAACCAGATCTAGATGAAACAATCACACGACATGGTTATCAATCAAATGTAGCAAATCTCTTCATGCTGGCCTGTTCTGCAATCAAATAAGAAGCTTGAGAGAGCACGGACGGACGGACGAGGAGTGAATTAAGTATTTAGAAGACAGGAATGACAGATCCGAGAGAAGATGTGGCAGCATACTCATTTCTATATTTGGGACCATGAAGGTATATAAATACTTTCCACAAATGTCAGCAGTCGTGCATGAAGCATACATAGGACCACTTCACATACCTAGGTTTGGTAATGGGAATTTAAACACGGATGTTGGCTGTGATTGGGCTAGTGGACCAAAGGCATAGACACGAACTTCATACGGACCATCAGCCAACTCTTCTGGCAGCACAAATTGTTGTGATGTAATGCTGGTGCTAGCCCTTTTCCATGGGCTGCCAATTCGGTGCCATTCGATCATGAAGCTTGTAAATAATGACCGCTCTTTGTCGGTCAGTCTTGGCAGGTCGATCGCAATTTCACTAAAGCCATCACGGATAATGCGCTGAGTCACAATATTTGCCTTCGGCCATTGTGGAATGACAGGAAGCGTCTCTTCTAAAGATGAGAAAAGAAAGAATCAAAGAGGGAGAGAACTGTAAGTTGCTACCCAACACCATGCCAAAACCACAGAGAACATAACAATGAAATTTCCATTAGCACTCAACTTCAGTAGGCCTTTGAAATGAAACTTACCAGTAATCGATATGAAGAAGTCGTTTGTAATCACGGTCTGTATTCCATTGGGCATAATGGAGTCAAGTCGTGTTCGATAGTATCCTGGCGGGCGATTGGAGATAATGTAGGGGAAGCTGGTTGTTTCCAGCATATCAAAGACCGCCACCTGCTGGATGGTGTTTGTCGAGGGGTCGTAACGCTCCAGGGTCAAAACGTTCTCCAACGCAGCAGGACTCAGAGTTCGGCCCATGACCACAATTGTGTCTGAAAGAAAGAACACATTAATCTCTGAGAAGGAATGAAAGGGATAAAGCTTAAGCAGTTCACGGGATGTTTACATAATCATGATGTAGCGAATCACATAATCATGATGTAGCGAATTACATAATCATGATGTAGCGAATTACATAATCATGGTGTAGCGAATAGCTCTGACAGAGAGTTCAAAAGGAACTCAAGGAAAGCCTTAATATTCGTAAATAAAATGTTGGCAGGAATGCAAAGCCACTGCATAAACGTACCTTCACGAGGAACAGTGAATCTCCAAGGCATGGTGAAGGGAGTGGCATCCTCTTTGCCAACTGCACGTACACGCACTCTGTAAGATGTCGGGAGCAGGTGAACAGGCAGGGTCACGCTCGGTGAGGAGGCAGGCACCTGCATGGATTGCCAGGTCACGTCTCCAACACTCTGCCACTCCACCTCAAAGTTATCAAACATGGCTCGCTGAGCATCATCCAGAGTGGGCAAGGCTATAGTTGGCTGGCCATAATCAATTACAACTCTTTGTCCATTCAGAAGGACAGATGGCTGCCATTGAAGACGGACATCTGTGCAGACAAGAGGGAAGGGAATCCTTGCTCAGAATGCACAGAGAGTTGGACTATCCTCTGGCAAGAATTGGCTGAATGGGTCACACTTTGCAAAAGGATGAAGCGCTCAGTCACCAGCATTTTCTCTGGAAATTTTGAAGATAGGATAAAGAATGTTTGAGGTGACTTGGTACGCTTCCAGAAAAGAAAATAACGCAAGGATTGAAGCCCAATCAATTTGACAGACACTTGCACTTACCATCTTCACCAAGTGGGACTGATTTAATGCTAATTGTCTGAGTTCCAGTGGGAAGGACAGCATCCACACGTGCAGTGTAGCCTCCAGCAGGTAAATTGGTTACGGAGATGGGGAAATCATCTGCTGACAAGCCAACACGCTCAAAGATTCTCCGGACAGTGCCCTGCTCACGGTCGTAACGTTCGATAGTTACTCCATACTCAAATACCGGCACGTCTGTGACTGGCTGTTCAAGTGTTACCAGCATATTGTCTGCAGCATAACAACCGAAACAAGTCAGTGGGAATTAAACAAAATCCACTGCCAACCATCCAAAGCAATACTCATTATAGTCTACCGTCCTGAAATCGAGCCGTTTTCGAGACGGGCCTGAGATAATTATTCCATCTGTTCTTCTCTTCAGGGTCCATTCTTCTGTTCAGGCCATTCTGCTCTGCGACAGAATTTACAAGCTGGACAAGAAAAAAATTTCAAAAGTCCTGTCTCCAATTGAACCACGCACCAGTCAAACGAACAGAGACTTAGGGAAAGTTTAAATGGTCATGGAAACCCAGTCAGGATCGCTAAAATCCCAATCCCCTGTCTGTTTAGGAGACTGAGGCTGCCTTCCTACCAAAAACTGAACAGATCAATATGTATGCACGATAATGCTGGGGCAGATCTTTCTTCATAAGCCAGCACAGCTTGTTTGAACATAAATGCATATTCCAATCCCATGAGCTTACATCGTTGTCTTTGTGTTGTGACAGGCAATGCCGTGGTTGTGACAGGCAATGAAGTTGTTGGCACAGGAGCCACTGTTAGCCGAGTGGTACGCGGAGTTCTAGTCGTCACAGTGATCCCTGTTGCAACATGTCAATGATGAAGCAAATTCATGCAACGAATTGGAAACGGAGAAAACAAACTAAACCAAGCTGAGGTGATGGTAATGCATCCTCCGTATGCATTTTCGTGTTATACAAAAATAGCAACATTATACACAAATGCAACATTATACACAAAAGGCAAAACAATATACACAAATGGCAGCATCATCCAAGATAGATGACATGGGTATACATTGTTCCTCAGTTCTTCACCTGCTTAGGGTGTTGTGTGTGTGCGCGCGCGTGTATGTGTGTGTGTGTGTGGTGTGTGTGTGGTGTGTGTGTGTGGTGTGTGTGTGTGGTGTGTGTGGTGTGTGTGTGTGTGTGCGCACGCGCGCGTGTGCGTGCGTTTGTGCACGTGCACGCACGTCAGGGATTGTGGAAGGTATGTTGAATTTTATGCAGATATGCAGCCTCCGTGAACTTCCGATTTGTTTACCTTCTGGTGTACGGATGACAAGAACTTGGCTTAGTGGTGATTGAAAATCTCCAAGGATGGCTCTCAAGTACAATCGGTAGGTTGTTTCAGGTGACACGCTGTATTGCCTTGTGACTGGGGATGTGGATGACGGCACCCCGAAATCGATTACTTCGTAACGATTAGTAGCAGGATTGAAGTTGAGCAGCTGGTAAATGACTTGAATCATGGAAGCAGGGAAGGTGATGTTCATGGAGTAAGGTGTTAGGACACTTGGGTTCGGCTCAGGCCAGTCTGGTGGCACACACAATAAAACGCATTCATTGTAAGGAATCCTTCAAATGTTCCAAGCAGGTTGAAGTGAGAGTAAGTCTGAGTTCCAAAAGGTTTATAAAAATGTTTATCACAACATGAAGAAGGTACCCTTTTGACCAAATTGAAACATTTCTTTCCAACTCTGGAAATAGGCTATTTTGTGTAAGAACCAAGCACAAAACACAATAAAGAACAATGTCTTCTCTCACTACTCTTGATATGTCTGCACACCTCCATCAGATATTTAAAATGTAAAGATTAGAGATTGGTGATGAAACCAATCTTACAGTGTCAAATGTAAAATGTAAACAGCACCGGGTTTGTGAAACTGAAGAGGAAGCAAAACCCCTTACCTGGAGTTTCAGGTCTTGGTCCTGTGAAAAAGAGGAAGTAAGATCAGTTTAAAGCATGACCCAGCACAACAAGTCCACAAGTTCAGAAAAACAGACAGCATCACAAACTGATGAATTGTCATTTACCATGTCTAATTCTTCCTGTCTTCGACAAGTCAACAAAGTCAGCCTTAATGGGCAGCTTAGAAAGCGTGTAATGGTTCCTGGCAAAAACACCCATTCTCACCAGCAGAGAACACTCTTGGAAGGATGACCAACCAGAACACCAAACCTTTGACTATAGCCAACTACTTTCAACAAAGATTTTAATGACAAACACAACAAACTTTTCCAATGGCCAGAGACTTGTGACTTGAAACATCATGTTTCCAGTGAAACAAAATGTTTTGCTTTGCCAAGGGTAAGAAGAGAAATTGACTTGTAAAATAAAATAAAAGAAGGTTGACTGTTCTGATCCGTACTATAAGTTGGTTTAGAAGAAGAGATGTGACCGCACGGAGGAAGTAAATCGATGGCAGAAAAACAGATAAATGTTCAACTTTGTGTCAAGACCAGGACTCGAACCCAGACACCAAGTTGTCTAGCAGATGAGAGCTACCGTACTGTTCGCTACGCTATCACACCATCCTGGACATGTGTGATGGCATATTGGACAGTAAATTTCAGCAACTCCCGTTCGCTTTGCGATTTTGTACCGCAGGTTTGAGTCCTAGTCTCTCCAAAGAGGCTTGTGACGTTCATCCGTTTTGCAGCCAGCCTGGCCTAAAGTGGATGAGTTTCAAGTTTTGACCTAGCTTTGTATGTGTCCTTATGGCAAATCCGAAGCGCAGGATGAGCAGGAAGCGTTGCCCTCTGCGGGCGTGGGGAACGCTTTGATCGACGGGAAATGTACATTGAAGCAATCATGTCAGGTGTGCTATCCCAGATCCGCATGAAGTGGTTTGCCTTGTCTGTCGTTGTGAGTAAAGAAAAAGTGAGTAAAATTTGTATGTGTGTGTGCATGCATGCATGCATGTGTGTGTGTGTGTGTGCGCGCGCACATGCATGCATACGTGTGTGTGTGTGTGTGTGTGTGTGTGTGTGTGCGCGTGCATGTGTGCGGCATTGCACAGAGAAGCAGTATTGACTTGAATGATGAGCGCAATGATGTATAGTCATCTGAAGAGACCCAACTTCTTCTTTCTAGGGAAAAGTATGGAAATAAAGGGTCACCTCCACCTCAAGGCTACACACATTATTGGATTACAGTGGCCCTCTCTCTCTCTCATATTCTTTCTCTTCTACTTGTCCACCTCTCTTACTCATTCCCCTCTCCTACTCACCCCCTCTCCTACTTGTCCCTTTTCTCATACCTCCCATCTCTCCTACCCTTCCCTCACCTTATCTCCCTCTCCGTTTCTCTTAAAAAAAATAAAACTGAAGCATTTGTACATAATATTGAGCCGGCTCATGCGAAAAGGGACCAAGTGCAATCTGACCACATTTTGAGAGATCAGCTTTTGAAATATTGACTTTGACTGAAAAGCCTATTACTTGCCCAAATTTGGAAAGGCATAACTCAGAACTAGAAGAAAGTTTTTTCAAACGATTTTTCGCAATGTCCACTATGCTATCAAGAGCGTCCAATAAGTCTAAAATCTCAAAATGGCTGAGTATTGCACTTGGTCCCTTTTTGTGTGAGCCGGCTCATATATATATATCTTCAGCAGCTAAATCCTCTGCCAAATCGGTCCCCCAGTTTGTTCTTATGAGCATAAGTTCAAGGCAGTACCCAACAAATGTAGTTCTACTGAAACAAATCAAAACTACTCTTGTGAAACCCTTACGTGGCCTTGCTGCAGCTGTGGTTCCTGGCACAGGTCCCGTTCCTGTAGCTGGTACTGGTGTTCCAGTAGCTGGTCCCGTTCCTATAGTTGGTACTGTTGCTCCGGTAGCTGGCCCCGTTCCTGTCGTAGGTACTGCTGTTCTAGTAGCTGGTCCTGTTCCTGTAGCTGGTACTGAGGTTGCAGTAGCTGGTTCTGTTTCTCTAGTCGATACTGCTGCTACAGTAACTGGTTTCGTTCTTGTAGTCGGAACTGTTGTAGCAGTGTTCGTCCAGTTTGAAGAGAAGTGTGACAGAAGAAGAAAACCATCCCTTTTCTTAAGACTTGTTTCATATTTTCTAAAAATCGACACAGACGCTGCAATAGATGTTTTTGCATATATTTGGTCAGAAGTTGATCCTCTCCCGGAGAAGAATGTGCTATCTACAGCGTATAACCCTGCTCGGATCTCAACCAACGGGCAAGAAAGGGAGAGCATGTAACCTCAGTACCAGCACCAACAGTGTCTTGTCATTTCCCAAGTAAAAGGTCGCCTAATGTTTAAGAATAACTCCTGTTTGTGGAACTAAAGGTTTTCTTAAAAAATGTAGCAGCTGATGTTGATGAAGATCGATGTAGTGAATGGGAAGACAGTTCAGACATGGACACACTGCTGGCCTTCAGCAAGAGAAACCAAGTGTGTACGCAGGGGGAGGGCGAGGGGGGTCTGGAAACCTGGAACTCCTTTTAGCATAGACCTGTGTGCCCAAGAGGCTCCAGTGCCTAAGGGTCGGATCTGCTTGATCTGGCCTGTGGCCGCTCGATCGGCTAGAAGCCGTATCGTTGAAACCCTTCCAAAATGAAAATTTCCAAGAAGTAGACGTTTCCGAAATTTCTTGATATACAGTAGGTAAAAAATAGAGACTAGAAGAAATGGAAAGTGTGCATTAGTGTGCTTGTGGTTCTATTTCTGGATTTCTGTGAATGCCATTGCTTTTACAGAGTTCCACCCACTGAAGCATAAGTTTGCAATGCTGAAGTGAAACATAAGTTTGCAATGCTGAAGTGAAACATAAGTTTGCAATGCTGAAGTGAAACATAAGTTTGCAATGTTGAAGTGAAACATACATGTAAGTTTGCAATGTTCTGCAGTGTGACTAACAACCACGGAAGGCCAGCAACTTTTGTTAGCTAGCTTCACTGTTTTTTCGTGCTATCCGGTACTGTCAGAAACACCCCTAAAGTAGTCAACCAGCTTCACCACTAGCAACATCAACTTGTACTGTAGTTGGGTACTATGCTTGCACTTTAACTGATAAATGGCGAATTTCGTATTGTAAGCAGTTCAGTGAGTACTCTTACTCAGGCCTGTTGTAGCCATTGTGTCTGGACTGGTACTTGCAGCTGTCACACTGCCAGGCTGTGAGGTAATGGCTGTTGTAGATGATGGACTTGGACCTGTAGTTCTTGTAAGATCTATTTGATCCAACAGTAAAATACGAAAGTCAGTTTGCATGTATATTTTATTGAGAGTTTCATCAAACTGACCATTCACACCAGAAATGGCTACACCAAAACTTGGTGGTGGAGATATAGATTCACATAAACAGGCAATTGGGGAAAACTCTTTTACAGGTTGCACGGTGAAGATGAAGGGAAATTCTTTGAACAGAATATTCTTGGCCATCTTGGCTTTTGATCAAAGAAAATTCAATTAAGCTCATACTCTGTGCTGAGACCAGACTCAAACCGGCGGCACCAAATCGCCTAGCAGCTGAGCGTCACCTTAAAATTACTATCCGTTACGCCATCCTTAATGTGGTCCTGGGCGGTTGATATGGATCTTGCTATTACAACTGATTATGTCCAAATTTTCACCCAGAAGTTTACCTTTTACACCCAGCAAAGTATATATTCTCTGAAAGCTTGTATTCAAAGGAGTGATTTTATTGAAACTTCTAGCAGCTAAATGTCATGTGATTGAAGTAATGATGTCACAACACCATATTTAGCATATGCATGTACAACACAAAAATCAGAAATTTGGATTTATCTTCATAGCCATCAGCTTGACACGCCCGAAGTTTTCTCTGTGAGTTCCTGTTGCTAAGCGACAAAAGAAACGTGTCTCGCTTTCTTCATTTTCATCCTCTTTATTCCATCATGGCTCACCAAATATTAGGGCTACCCTCCAAACTTGCCTTCGACTTTTCTTAAGTTTTGATATGATTTAAACAAATCCCAGACATGCTTTTTTGCCACTTAGTAACAGGAACTGACAGAGAAAATTTACAGGCCAGTCTAACAGATGGCTGCGAAGATGAAGCTAAATTTCTGACTTCTGTCTTGTACTTGCTAAATATGGTGGTGTGACATCATAACTTCAATCATATAACATTTCGCCTCTAGACCTTTCAATATAATTAATCCTTTGTATTTTAATTTAAGCGTTCTGAAAATATATACTTTGTTTGGTGGATAACGTGATATTCTGGGTGAAAATCTGGACAGTCACTGGTAGCAGCAACATCCATATTGACCATCCAGGAGCACTTTAAAAGCATAGGCAACGGCGGTTCAAGTCTTGGTCTGGGCTCAGAGTATGAGCTTCACTTCAATTTTCTTTGATCAGTTTCTTTCAAATAACTCAATGCAGTGACACCTCCTTTTTTCATGGCCAATCTTGGATTTTGACTGATATGGACACCATCCCGTGATAGAAGTGGAGTTGAGAATGCAAGGAGCTGTAGATTTATTATATGCATTCTTACCTGTGGGGAAGAATATTGATCGACTTGGTCCGGAGGTTACACCGGTGGGATTAGTACCGAATAACCTGATCTCATACACTTGTCCAGGAATCAGCCTTCTCAATGCCACCTCAGAAACCTCGCCAACTTTTGCACGGATGGCTCCTGCGAATCTTATCGTGTACCAGCGACCGACTCTTGGTTGTAATTCACGCAGATTCAAGTAATAGCCTTGTGTAGGCTGTTCTGGATAGGGTCTGTCAATGGCGGGAAGGCGTAAAACAGCTGTCGTACTGTTTGAGGTCAAAGGATTGAATGGTGGTGAAGGCCACACTGGTACAGCTGGGAAACACATTGCAGGAAGAAAAGTAAGTGACAGCAAATACAACTTGGCATTAAATTTCCCAATTTTGCTGAGTGTGATACCTTTGCCAATCTCTATACTCGCATGGCAGAGTGGTGATGTTCAACCTCGGCCAAGTATCCAAGTGAAAGCCCAGCAAATATCGCCAGCAATGCGATGTCATCACATACATTGGCCCGGATGGGCGCAAAAAAAACTCTTTCTGCATCCGATTGGTGTCCATATGAAGTGAAAAGGGTTTTTCCCTTCCTGTTTGAACTTATGCACACTTGCACACACTTTGTTGACAGGTATATTTCCTCCGCGATAATATTTGTTTGACACATTCTACTAACAGTAGAAGTAACGGAACAGGGGCGAAGAAAGACACACCCGCATCTCGCTTCACCGGCATTGTGGCTCCATTGCTTTCTGTACACTCTTCCTAAAATGGGCTCAGCAGGCCGGCTTCGCCGTTGCCTGAAGTGTCTTGCAAGCCATAAGCGCATTTTTTTCATTTTGCATGGTCAAGAGCACAGATCGAAAAACCGTCAAAAGTTCATTCGTGAGCTGAACAAGCTCGTACGCCGTTGAAGAGGTCGTCAAAGACAGCTGAAAGTGCACATGCAAACGTGCGCTCTCTCCTTTGCCAAGTGCCCTTCTTCTTTGACCTCGCGTCTCTTCTCCTGCTTATGTCCGCTTCCATCGCAGCGATCACAACCCTTTGGCCATTTTTCGTTACCAGGGAGCTCTGAAATACTGCAGACCCAGTTCCAATTGGCCTAAGCCTTGGCCAGTTCAGTCAGCAAAAGACAGTGGAGCTCAAATACTTTATGCGCTCTAGCGCTCTGCCATGCTGATCTGCAGTGAGTGACCGTGATTTGGCGCGATCAATCTGCCTCCATTTATTGTGTGCGCTTCTATTTTCCAGTGACAACTGTGTTTCTCTCTCCTTTTTATATTCTTTGGCCAAACATTTGACGCCAAACGTCTACTGCTCTCTGCAACGTTGTGCTGGACTACGTGAAGTAGGGCCGTGGGCATCCGCTGACGACAGAGAGTGCAGGCGACGATGAAGACCGCTTCCCCTCCTCTCCCTCGACAATCTGAACATTGAACGAAGAAGGGCACCTAGAAATTCACAGCTGCGCCGAGGAATGATGCGAAGGGAATGCTGGGAAATTGCAAATTCAAAGCAGACAAACAACGACTCTATCCAAGTCTTGATCTTATATTATGGTGCGCCTCTACATATAGAGTCGACATGCACATCTGGTGCATGTATGCGTGCGCAACATACTCGGTCAATTTTGCGCACCATGGTTATGAAAGTACCGGTTCGAACCCTCGTCCCCAGACACGTGATGCCAATTGCTGGCGATTAGGTAAAACGTCTAATTTGTTTAAAACTGCACTCTAGAGGTTGACAAGGTAAATGTACGCAGGGCTTGTCCTCACAAAGACTTGTATACTGCCATACATCAAGTCTAAACAGCATGTTTAAGGGTGGCCTACTCATAGGCTCTACTAGACAATATCACCACCCTCTTTAAACTGCCAGAGAGCTTTCAAATAAAGGTGAGCCATATCATCACTTTAAAATGGAAAATTGGCATGAGATGATGATATTGACGGGTGTGCACACCCGTCAATATAATCATCTCTTGCCAAAAACACCTGCAACTGCTGCTTTCACGCCTCTCAGCTTCTGGTTTGAGCGCATTTCTTCCAGGCTTCGGAGAAGGAGAGTTGAATTGCCCGAAATGATAGAGATCTGAACATTATTGAAGTCTCAGCTCAGGTCTCCTGAACTACGAAAGTCGTCACCTTTCCAGCAGTATGACTTTCAAGAAAAGACATCCGGAAATTGCTGCACCTGACCAGACGCATACCTTTGTGCCATCTAGGTTAAATACTTTTCTCCATCATTTGCGGTAGTATCGACTTGGAAGTTACACTGCTGGAAAGCTGACACCCGAAAGATAGTCTCAACCTCGATGATGCACGCTTTGATGTATAGACCTGCAACGTGACTCGATTTGCGCTTTTCAGGGAAAAATGGAAGTAAAGGGTCACCTTTGCCACAAGGCGACGCACACCACTGTATCACTGTGGGCCCGTCTCTCACATCCCCTCTCCTTCTCGTCCCCTCCTACCTGTCTCCCTCTCCTACTCGTCCCCTCTCCTATTCATTCCCCTCCTACTCGTCCCCCTCTCCTACTCGTATTCCTCTTAATCGTACCCCTCTCCTACTCGTCGTCCCTCTTACACGGCGATTCAGCGGACCACCCCTACACATACATCGGGGGGGGGGGGGGGGGGGGCCGGGCCGAACCGGGGGTGTTTTTTGTTTAGTTTTTTTTCTCCCCCCCAAC
>JAOWAR010174853.1:0-15000 GCA_028571005.1 Clathrina lutea | reverse complement strand
TGTCAGTATTCTGAAAATTCTTTCGATTTCTGAATTATCATTAATTGCACCAATTGTAAGTTTGTTTTGTTTTCTTTTGCTTGATTCTGTCAGCCTGGAGTGTGGCTGTATCATGGCTGCTAGTCAGAAATGTTTAACAAATGCTTAATGCTCAGTTGATAAAGCAGCCCAAAGGCAATCCCACAACAAACAGATACTTGGGTTGGCAAACGCACAAAAGCATGATAGGTCTTATCGTCAATGGCACAATCAGTGGAGGGAAAGGACTGGAACAGTAGTTAAAAAAAGCTGGTGAGAAAATTTTCAAACGAACCCAACTCTTTTCAACAAGACCACAATTGACTTAGTGCGAAAATAGGGTTTTGTTTTGCGCATGCTTCAGCGTTTACGTGGAGATAAAAAGGTTCGATTCGTGTCAGTTGTTTTCATCATTCTACTGAAGAAGGCCATCACAGTATGGCCGAAACGTCAAGAAGCAATCCTGATTGTGGTCTTGTCAAAAAGAATTGGGTTCGTTTGAAAGTCTCAGACCAAATAATTTGTTCGTTTTCGATTCGTCACGGCTGGTCAGAAAATGTTCAACTTGGCGAGACTTGTCCTCATTTACCCAAGTTGCGCTTGTTGGAGTGCCTTCACTGAGGCAGTTTTATTGACTCGGTTCTATTTGAGTTAACAGTGAGGGTAGATTCTCAAGTGTCTTTTGACAATTTTATTTAATACTTCAATCAGATGCTGCACAACTTGTGCTATTGTGTTCATCCCAATACTCCCAATATCACCATTCACACGTGGACCAGGGTATTCTTTTTGAATGAGACATCGTTTGTTTTTTTCTGTAAAAGTTTAAAGGCAGCATGTGGGAAGTGACTGAGACCGACAAAAAAGTTAAGGATGTGTCTCCTTGCTTGAAGTTGCACACATTGCTAACTTCAGGACAGCATGATGTCGTGCTTTTGGTGTTTAAGTGCTCGCGTTAAAATAAGAAAAGGAAGGCCAAAAAGGAAAACGAGAAAGGGGCTGAGATTGGTTGTGCTAGGTGCAAGAGGTGGAAGAGCATTGAGACAGGGAGCCGCTCAGCAGCTTAGTAGGTGGCGAACCTGCAGGTTTTGTGGTACTGACCACGGTAGTAGCGCTCTCCGTACGTCGGGCAGTTGTAGGTGATCGAGCGGTAGTCATACCGACCAGGGTAGTAGCCGTCTGGGCAGGTTGGCACCTGCTCGTTGCTGGTACACTTCTCGCCCCTGTAGTAGGTGTAGCGGTACTGCTGCATTGGAGACGCGACTGGAGAGAGAGAGAAAATTTAGTAACATCAGCTTTGTCAGATAAGAACAAACAAAGTCACGTGTAAATGCCGAAAACTAGTTGACCATGTCTCCTTTTATAGTATTGTGAAGAAGATTGTTCTTTTTTTTTCAGCTAGAGTTACTATTTTGTTTTTGACTTCCAGCTGCTGGAAGAATTTTTTTTTAACTCACTTCGGCGCGAGCAACAGCGAGGTCCGGTGGTTTCGCAGCGGTCATAGAAGAAGTTGCTGTATGTGTAGCGGAAGCGTGCATACTGGTTGTCCTCACGCTGGCAGAATTGGAAGCCATAGCCGCTGGTGTACTCTGGGCCATAGTACCAGTTGGACAGACGTGTGTTGGTGCAGTTCTGTGGGTAGTAGTAATACGGGTAGTATGGGTAGTAGGTTGGAGCAAAGCGCGAGGTGAACGTGGCATAGCGCGCAAACTGGCTAAACAGCTGGTAGTCGTACTGGCTGGTGGACGGACGATACCGCTGCCAGTAGGCCATGGAGTACTCGTCCTGGCTCCAGTCACTGTAGAAGCAGCCTGCAAAGTGGAGAAGATGAAATGTATATAAAATGGCTGAGCAACTGTTGAGCACATTTTTTAGGTAAAGAAAGAGCTTAATCCAACTAGCCAGAAACTAGCTTGATATTTTAACATCATTCTCCAGTTTGTAAATAGTAATCGAAAAGGGCGTACTGTTGCGTGGGTAGAAGCCGTAGTTGTAGCAGGCCGAGCTGTACGCGCAGAGGACGGGGGCAAGGCATGTGTCCACATGGTCATTGCAGGTCATGTAGGTGGCAACGCAGCGCTCCAAGAAGTATTCAGGGTTCACACGCCCGTAGCAGTGCGAGAAGAGCCGTCTGTAGGTCTGTTGAGAGTAAGGAAAAAAGAAATGATACACATGTTATTCTGGTGTCTCAAGAGAATATGTTGGAGGGAACCGTGCTCAGTTTAACAATCTCTTCATGACTTACGCTGTAGCAGGTGGAATAAGCATTCTGGTATCGGCTGTTCCTCTTGTCGACGGGTGAGACGTAGCTGTAGGAGCGGCACTGCCCAGTCTGGTGCTTATGGCTCCAGCTGTTGAAGAAGTCGGCTACGTTGGTGGTGTACTGGTTAGTGTAGCGCTTGAATGTGTCATCGCCAGCATAGCCATTCATGTTTCCACAGATGCCACCGGTCGTGCCGTAGTACATTGGGCTGAGGAAGAAGTTGGCATAGTAGCCGTTGAAGTAGACAGTGAAGTGGAAGCGCTTGAAGAAGACGCGGTAGCTGTTGCAGCGAGCCGAGGAGAGGCGGCGGAAGGTCACCTCACCGAAGTCATAGTCCTGGCCCTCCTTGTACTGGTCGATGAAGTAGCGCTGGCCCCGGGCCTCGAAGTACTGCCTGTCGAAATAGAACTTGTAGCCCTGGTAGTACTGGCTGAAGATGACCTGGACGGCATAGTACTGCTGCTTCGGGATGCGGACCACACTGAAGTCATCGTTGTAGATCAGGTAGTGCTTGCAGCCATAGTTGAAGTTGTACCTGAACCCGTCGAAAGTGAGGTATGACTTGTCGAAGACATAACAGCTCTCTACAAAAGAAAAAGTACAGGCAAACCAAACGGAGGAAGATCAGACAGTTTGATGGGCTTTTCTAGGATACACTCAATCACCACCAGCGCAGGAAGAATGGACACCCACTGAACAAATAGCAGAAGCTACCAACTCACTAATGACAGAACTCCCCTTAAGACTTACGCTGGTAGAACGAGGGGAAGAAGAAGTAGAAGTTGAACGGTTGGTAGGCATAGCGGCCATATGGGAAGAAGTTGGTGAAGTCGAAGTACATGTCATTCATGAAGTAGCGGCGGCTGCTGTTGAAATAGCCAATGTACCTGTCGCCCTCGAAGTTGAAGGTGAAGTTGGAGTAGGTGAAGGTGTTGTTGTAGTAAGCCTGGCTGAAGAAGCTGTAGTACTTCTGACGGAAGTAGCGGAAGAAGCTGCATGTGACAAACAAACAGACAAAGGGCATCATTAGTTAATGGACTGCCACGTCTTACTCAAAACTTTCAAAATGTAAGAGGGAAGACCACTTTTTTTCTAGTGTTTCTTAAATTACCAAGTCAAAAACATCTAAAGGAAGTTCACTTTTCTCTCACTTGCTGTAGAAGTAATAGTAGGTGGAGTTTCCATAGAAGGTGGAGTTGAACTCAGAGCAGGCGCTGTTGTAGCGGAAGAAGAACGTGCTGTTGAAGTAGCTACGTGCGAAAAAGTCATAGTAGCTGCCCTCAAAGTCACGGTAGGTGAAGTATCCACTGAAGCCCTCAAAGTATCCCTTCGGGTAGTATGGGTAGTAGCCGGTGACCTGAGTGCGTCGCTGGCCGTAGAAGGTGAAGTTGTAGTAGCGGTAGTTGTACTGGTCAAAGTACGGGTAGCGTGTGAAGTAGAAGTTGTACGTCGGGTAGGTGTATGGCTCGTAGCCGTACGTCGGCGGGTAGAAGCTGCCATTGTAGTAGTAGTAGTCCTGGTACTTGTTGAAGCTGAAGACGAACCGGCTGTACGGCTGGCGGCGGTACATGTACGTCATCTCGGCTTCCGTCAGGTAGCGGCCACGGAAGTACTGGCGCGGGCGGACTCCGAATGTAAAGTTGAAGTATCCACTGAAGGGGAATGATGGTGCATTGTAGTAGTAAGTGGCGTTGGGGTAGGTCAGCGTGTAGGTGAGGTTGGAGCCAGTGTAGTCATAGAAGTCATAGTACCAGCTGCAGTTCTCGCAACGCTCACTGCTGTAGTACTCGACACGTGGCTGGAAGTACTGTGGAAACAACACAAAGCACACAGAGAGAAAACAGTGAGGTTTGGGAAAACCTTGGCTGACTTTAACCTATTCTCACTGACTCCAAAGCATTCAGTGACAAAACAGTTCTCGCTTTTGCCCAGTCATGATTGACTTACATCCTCGCAGTAGTAGTCATTGTAGGCAGGCACACCCTGGTACTCAAAGCGGCGGTACGGCTTCTGGTAGCGGTAGTAGTAGGTGTAGGCACGGGAGCTGAAGGAAGGAAAGAGACAAAGCAGCATTAGGTGAATTTTCTCTAATTTGTGCATCTCTTCATGTATTCTTAAAGCCTGCATATGGTTAGCGCATAATTTTGGTAGCTAATATTTTCATTCCACTCACCTGAAGGAGGCGATCTGCTGGTAGGTTTGCGGCACAGAGTAGTCAAACTCAAAGCGGCCCTCGTGGAAGGATGCATTGAAGAACTGCTCAAATCCACCGTAGCCTGTGAACTCAAACTGAAGGCTCGGGGCAAAGTACTGCGAGTAGAAGCTGACTGAGCCGAAGAAGCGGGTGGCAAACCTGCAAGGAAAAAGATCACCCGTGTCCTTGATCACATCTGATCACATTTGAGTAAGTCCGTCTGAGAAAAGCCATGTGATTCTCGACTTAAAACATCGGGAGATGTCTGTGAGCCCATCAAGCCAGGCATGCATCCTCTTACCTTGGCCTGAAGGTGGCACGGCTGGTGACGCGGTCAGGGATGAATCCGTAGCTGTACTTGCATGTCTCGTCACAGCCAATCTCACCATTCAAGTACATACGGAAGTGCATGTAGCTGGTGAGGTTGTAGACTAGCGGGAAGCCGGTGCGGGTCGGGACAGTGTACTGGAAGTCGAGGGTGCGGAAGGTCTTGTCAAAGTTGAATACCTGGTCGTACCACGTGCGATCGGTGAAGAAGCGGAATCCACTGAAACTGCTGTACGACTTGAAGCGGTAGAGCAGGTCGTTGAAGCCCTTGTAGGTGAAGCCATCCTTGAAGAGACGGTAGAAGCTGTTGTAGGTCTGGAAGACCTGGAGCTGGTTTTCGAACGTGTTGGTGATGTCACTGCCGGTGAACTCCTCGTAGAACAGCTCATACTCGAACATGCGGAAGAAGAAGCTGAACTTGAACTGGTTCAAGTCTCGGCTCGGCTGCTCCTGTATGTCAGGAAACAGCCCAAGTTTGACTTTTAACATCTTTACTGACAGAACCGAATGGTGGACAAAGGATGTTATTGACAGAACCGAATGGTGGACAAAGGATGTTATTGACAAAAGACAAAAGATGTTTAAGAGTATGCCAAGTTTGCCTTTTAAGGAGATGAAAGTAATAAACAAATGAGAGAGAGAGGGGGGGAAATGTGTGTGAAAGTCACACTGAATTTCAGTTTCGGGGTTTAAGTAACTACATGTAACTTATTTGACTCACGCCAGTGCGGAAGAAATAGCCATCGGGTGAATAGAAGTACTCAAACATCTTCTGGAAGTCCTCAGACTGGAAGCCGAACTGCAAAACAAAAAGAGGCGGAAGGAAAATGTTGAAGCCGGCCGACACTTAGCACTGACTGTGGTAAGCCATCAAAGCTTCATCAGAGCTCAAAGTGATTCACAACCAAAGGAAGAAAAAGGGTAAAGAGAAAGGAATGTGGCAGCACAATTAGACAATGCACCTCAAATGGCTGGTACTCCTGGTTGTAGTAGAAGCTGTCAAAGCGGTAGTTGAAGCGCTGTGGGAACTTGTAGTAGGTGGAGTTGCGCTGGTACTGCACAGACGAGTAGAAACGGCCGCCAAAGAAGTTGTAGGGTGCTCCCCTGAAAAAGTAGGCTGTGCAGTGCAAAGGAGACGTGTGTTAGGCCATTTGTTTATCACATTAAAACGAAGCAGCATGTCAAGTATTAAATGCAAAGGGCTGAACAAGAATGGCCGACTCTATCAGTTATGTTCTCAGCGTCTTACATGGTGAGTAGGTGTAGTGTTGGACCTGTGAAGCGAAGTAGCCATAGTTGCGGCAGCTGTACAGGCGGCCGGTGTAGTAGTAGCCGTACTGACGGAAGTAGTAGGCAATGGATGAGGTCCTGTAAGGAAAAAGAAATTGAAGCACGTCAGTGAGAAACTTTGCAAACAAAATAACTTTTCAATATTGATCAGCACTGACACCAACAGTTGTCAAGCTCCATGCAACCACTGCCTTCCCAGGGAGAAGAGAGGAGTTTGGTAAAGAAAAGAGTTCATGTTCAGTTTGTATGTCTTACCAATACTTGTCTGGGTAATAGTCAGACTCAGTCAGGCGGTATAGGTAGCTGTAGGAGTAGCAGTAGAACTGGTAGTCATTGGTGGCCTCGAGCACACGGAAGATCTGGCGCCAGTAGTCGCTGTACTGGTAGTAGCCGTACTTGAAAGAGTAGAGGATGCCATTGAAGGCAGCGATACGGTACTCAGTTGGCTGGCTCTCATCGTAAAAGTACCGGTAAAACTCCTGATAAATCTGAACAGGACAAAGGAGTAAAGCAGACAGGATATCAGCCATCTTGATAGAGATAGACAGTTTGGAGTGTTACAGGGTGAGGAGAGAGAGAGAGGGGGGGGGGGAGGAGAGATGAGAAAGGATGGTGGGCAATGAGCTCTTCTTTCAGCTCAATCATGGACTCACCTCACTGTAGAAGAAGCGCGAGCAGTAGGCGTAGTACTCAAAGGCAGCCAGGCGGTACTCGGACGGATAGTTGAAGCCCTGGTTGAAGGCCACAGAGTAGAAGAATGGGTAGAAAGATTGGTGCAGGCCATAGCTGTAGCCGCCACGCACAAAGTTGCCGAGGGCACGGAATGCCACAAAGCTGCGGTAGCTGTAGGTGCCGCGGCTCTGGTAGAACTGGCCGTAGAAGTACTTAAAGAGGAAGCCGTAGTATGAGGAAAACTGCTGCTGGTCGTTGGTGAAGTCGAACGTAGTGTAGTCCTGCAGACCGCAAGTTAGCATATCATTTTAAAGTCATTGAAAGGGCTCAATGTTAGCTCTTTGGTCAGTATTTTCAGTACCACCACCAGAATGCTGCTGTCAGTGCCATAGTTTCAAGGAGACTTACCACATATGGGCAGGAGAACTGCTGGCAGTATTTGTTGGTCAGAGAGGAGAGGACCAAGGCGCACTTGCCCCAATAGTGTTCATCATCCCTGAATCTCTCGCAGGTGTACTGCAAATGGGGAAAAAAAAAAAAGATGGAAAGAGAGAAATCGTAGGGGTGAAGCTCTGGTGTGGGAATACACACACATGCGCAGAAGTAATGGATTTGCCAGAACTGCCTTGTAACTCAAAGGTGCTTGTGCCGTTACACTAGAGGCAAACAGCATGCAGCTCTTGGTTCTCATTTCTGTTGAAGTTCAAGGAGGTTGGAGGTCTTACATAAACAGCACGGAGATACTCCTCGCTGACACGGGAGCCGTAGAGGAAGGAGTACATGCCAAAGAACTGATCGTCACGTCCGAAGAAGGAGGACTCGTACTCGACAAGATACCTAAAGAACCGAGCGGAGGCATCGGTGCCAGTGGTGATGAAGGACTCGAAGAATGTGCGGCGGCAGCTGTAGTCCTGGCCTGCAAAGGAGCTGCAGCGACAGAAAGAAAAAAGTAGCAGCAGACACCGTTGTCAATGTTTGTGTGAGACTTATCTTGGGTTTCCAGAGCATCTAGTCTGATCTGTGCAAGGATTCAACTATGTTCATTGAAACTGGAGCTGGAGCTTACCGGCAGTAACTGTCAGTCTCGAAGCGCTGGTAGAGGTACTTGTAGTCCTCAAAGGTGAAGGAACGCAGGCGCTGCTGGAGTTCGTGAAACTTGTCGAGGAACTCACCCTGGTAGCTCTGCTGGCGGTACTGGGTGATGTCCCGCACCAGGGTGTAGACCTGTCGAGCAAATCACAAGCAAGAATGGCAAGATCAGCACTGGGCACACATGTAGATCTGTATGTCAGTCTGTGCTCATCCACACGAACATCTCTCTGATTGAATTCTTCCTGCTACTATGTGTACTGCTTACCGCATCCCGGCCACCATATTGGTAGTGGGTTGGGTAGTAGTAGTCAGTGAACTGATAGAGCATTGTGCTGTACTCATCGTCAGAGTAGTAGTAGGCACGCTCCAGGCCACGGAAGGTGTCATAATACGATGAGTAGAAGTAGTTGCGGTAGTTGAACTCCTGGCTGCGGAGCACAAAAAGAGAAAGAGAAAGAAATCAGCTAAGAACATGGCTTATTAAGTCCTTGCTTATCAAAAACAAAAGTGCACAGGACGTTTAACAGACGAGAGTGTCCACTTACTAGACGTAGCTGTAGACGGAACCGTAGTCCTGGCCCTGGAAAGTGTAACCCTGCAGGCGGAACTGGTAGCGCTCGTGATACCGGATGCGCTGGATGGCCCGGTTGTAGTATTGGTAGTAGGTCTGGCCGCTGACTGTCAGTGGGCGCTCACCCTGTACGGTGGAGGAAAAGAATGACGAATGTGTCTAGTGCTGACCACGTTGAACAAGGATGTGTGTCAGAAACAGAAATGGCACAGCATGATGCATATGCTCGAGAAGACAGAAGAAAGAACTTGAGCAGATCAATCGCTGCAGAATCAAGATAGGCATTAGCCTATCTTTATATTGCACAGGGCTTGCCAGGTTTTAATAGTTCCAAGAAGACACGGAAAAAGAAGACTTTGAATTAACTCACTCCCTGGAAGGTGTTGCCATAGAAGCTGCTTGAGTAGTAGTCAGGGCGATATTGGCACTGGTCATACTGCAAGTTCTTGTAAACGGTGAAGTTGCTGCGGTCGTACGTGTGGAATGTGTACTCGTATGGGCAGGAGGAGCCCTCAACAGATGTCTGCATGAGAGCGGAAATGAAGAGACGACTGATGAGGAATCGACACCCAGAACAGACACTGAAAGATTACCTGTTCATGCTCATGATGATTTTGTGCTAAGTCCAAAGCAGGAGGATATTATTTTCGGCACAAAGATAAGCAAACATTCACAACCAAGCCTGAACCATGTCCATTGAGAACCACATTTACCTCATGATAATTATAACGACCCTTGGTTGGGCAGAATCTGGCCTGGAAAGTACTTAAGATGCCGCGCTTGAAGTTGACACTCCAAGTGGGCTCGTCGCGGTGCGGGTACACCTCGCCGATGTAGCCGCCGTTGAAGCAGAAGTAGAAACGATATCTTGGCAGAGACTCATTGTACTTGTAAAAGAGTTCGCGCTCGCCGAATTTAAAGGCCTGCTGGCGGTAGTACGTGAAGAAGTCGTACTGTGAGGAATTATATCGATAGTCCCTATATCGATATGACGAGTCAAACGCTGTCACGTTGTACACCTGAAGAGAGCAAGAGAGAGAGAGATCAGAATGCATTCCTAGGCCGAACCCTGTGACCAAAGTGTAAGTCAGATAGGTGCTTGTCCAGGTTGGTGGAGTGTGTTCAAAAGCTCAAAGCTGCTTACGTAAAGCTCTGCGATGCAGCTGTCCTTGTAGAAATTGAAGTCCACTTGGGCACCAAGGCGGAACTCGGCCTTGCCTTCATACCCAGGGATGTAGTGCTGCACAAACGTCTCATAGAAGTATGAGTACTGTCCGGCACGGCCGAAGCCGTCGAAGCAACCGGCTGCAAAGAAGAACAAGAAGTAACAATAACCAACATGAAATCTCTACCACATTGGTGTGAGTACAAGCGCGTGTTTTTAAATTTCGAAGCTGCGTACATCCTTAACAGTTGTCATAAGGTCAAACCACTCGGAATGAATCGTGAGTGGGCTGGTAATATAGCGGTAATGGAACATCGAGGTATATACGTATAAGGGACCGTGCCCATTTTCCGCCATTTACCAAAATACGGGCATGCCCGTATTGGCGCTAGACCCCCTTCCCTCCCCCCTGAAATACGGGCAGCATGTATACTACATACATAAAATGTAGACAGCCTGACATAAAGTGCGTTTTCGTCGTATCAAACGTTGGTCGTTCTGGAGGGTTTTATTAACCCCTACCTTAATACTTTCGAAGATTTTCGTCAACAAAAATATCAGAAATCATACGATTGTGGACATTTCCGAGGAGAACGTTTTGGAAAGGTTTGAACCCCTTGCGAAGAGCCACCGCGAAGAAGATAGATTTACAATTTCGTAATTTTGTTGCAGTTCCACCTACGGACGGCCTTGAGGCGCGCTTCATTCGTAGATCTAGGCATCGAACTTGCTAAATTCAGCTGTTCAGAATGCTCACCAGAATGCTAAACGTTACCGTTCCAACTGGCATTTTCGATTTCGACGAGAACGAACCCGATGAACAGCGCCAGAGCAGAAGTACATGTACATGTAGATTAGCATGGGCAGGCGTACGCTGCTGGCCAAGTACATGCGCGTAGATAGTCTACTACTAATACTAGTTGTGATAGTACAAAATGTATAGTTGTGACCTCGAGACTAGACGCGCGCACAAATGTGTGTTGACGTCAACTCGGAGGCACACGGCAGAGTTTGCGCGGCAGTGGTTACCTGCGAAATTTGCCTGCCCAGCGTTTTTCCAGTACCAGCATAGGATGCTGCTCTGATCTATTTTGATCGCAGGCCGATACGCATGTCGTGAGCAACAGGCCGCTGCGAGCGCAGCCAACTTTTAACATTTTCCAATACGGGCAAGGGTCAGACCCCCTCCCCCCAAACGGGCATGCCCATATTTTGGTAAATGGTGGAAAATGGGCACGGTCCCTAACTTACTTCAGCTGGACTGCCTCAATTTTTCTGCATACTGCCTTTTGTAAATCCTAGTGTCGAACTTAAAATTGACCAATGAGATTCGATCTAGCATCAAACGATATGCTGACAGTGCCAGCTTGCCTGGGATTTACAGGTTGTTCCTCCGAAGTGGCCCGTTTGAGAAGGGAGCTTGAGACCGATCACAGGGCACACCGGTACCACAATGCAAGAATGATCAAACACGTGCGAATGCGCGGGTAAGGGCTGCACCGCGTGCAGGGGGCAGCGCCGGATTCACTCTGGGACAAGGTGTGCAATATGCCCAGATCACTCCAAATTCTGAATATTAATCAGGGCAGATTTCATTGATGCGAGGTGTACTTTTATATTTGGTGACAAGTGCGCTCGGACTCTTTCCATGATATCTTTGACCAGGGTAACCATGGTGACCGTGGTCAACCTTTCTTTCTCTTTCAGCATTTCAAAGGAGTGTGTTCACATCCATGTTACCGCTTTATTACTAGTTTCTTGCCAGAAACTTACCTTCGAAACAAAAAAGTACTGCAAAATGGTTTACTACCCACCAGAAACAAAACTGTCGCAGCATGTCGAACTGGGCTGATGGCTGCTATACAAATTCCTGCCGACCTGCAACTGGAGAAGGGAAACGTCAGAAGAATCGCCGTTATCGCCGACAGATCGAACAATCCATGTTGCCGCCCCAAATCAAAGCTCCATGTTACCACCTCACATCAAAGCTCGCATCAAGCATGAAACAGGGGAAAAGGTATGGCGGGGAACAAACAGAAACCACCCGAATTTTTGGATGGAAAAACAGTAGTGGCCTCTCTTCATACATCTGTGAATACGTCTGCGCTTTCCTCTACATGAGCGGCCGTCCTTCTTCTTTGACAACTGGCTCCTTGCAGATCGATTGCTGCGACATGTAGGGTCTGGGTGAGGCCTAGCTATGAACTAAATAGGCCTTTGTGAAGGCATGTGTCCAAGAGCGTAGATCTATGCGTGTGCGTACATGCTGTAAGCTGCACCATGCTCGCCTGATGACGTCTTGGCGATCGCGATCGGCCAACTGCGGCTGGCCGAAGCCAGAGATTAATACATCCGAGGTAGTCAGTATATCTACTAGTTGTGAATTAGTTCATGATCAGGCGCACTAGGCTAGGTGGCCAGCCCTTGCGCAGTTGTCTTTTTCCCATGTACAAGGGCTTCTCTGAGATAAACCCTTTGACTTCAGGCATGGTTGCACCGTGCGTATTAATTGTGCCAAAATCTATGCCTGGAGGGTGAAGATATCAAGTGATGGCGGAGATTTCGGTAATCTATTCTTTCTTTCGGCGACATTGCAAAAGCAAGCTCCAAGACGAAGTCGAAGAAGTCAGCAAAATGCAACAAACACAACGATCAGTACACGCACTTAGGCCTGCATGTACGTGATACACGTAGTGATCGCGTAGCTAGCTGCGCACCAGATACACAAGTACCGTTTCCATCCTCGTACCCAGACACGGCGATTTAGCTGACCACCCGGGTCAACACGTACTTCGGGGGCAGTGGTCGGCACTCGAAACGCGGGTGGACCAGGATTATTATTTGTCTCTCCTCCAGTTCATTTCTGGCAAAACAAACGGCATGTCAAGGCTAGAGGCAGTATCACAGAACCGGTACGCGACAAAGCCGTACCTTTGCCTGAGACAGAAACCGCGCTGCGGCTGATTATATTTAGGGCTGTTGACGCGATACATTAGGGCTGTTGGGGCGATATAAACAGTGATTACATACTTCATGGACCTTTCCGGTCTGTGAACGGACACCGGGCGCACAGCTTTTATCGCTATATTGTGCTGTGCATGCTGTGGTGGCATGCTCAGACTCGTGCAGATAATTCTGACTTTGTTGTGGGTGTTTTAGTTGGCGAAAAGAGCGGTTCTCCCACTCCTCTTCAAACGCAATAGAGGGTTTCCAAAGAAGTCTGAGACGCTTGGTAAAGGTTACCACCAGCTCTGTTTATCTGTAAGCCCTTTGCGTTTTTACAAGCGGGCAGGGATGAGCAAGGGATGGCGCTGTCAGTTTTGCCAGTTGTGCACTGGTCGAGTGCCAGTCGGAGGAAAGGACAATGCTCAATACATTTTGTGTGGGAAAGCGGGAGCGCCGGACGTGCGAGTCTGGCCCGGGCTGCGAATTCACAGAAAGTGGCATCTTTCCGATGACTGCGAGGCTGACATCGAGTGCGGAGTGGAGGAGGGAGAGCGAGGTCCGCTATGTTTTAGCCAAGCGGTGGTCGATGAGAACAGCCCAGCAGTTGGTGCGCCTGGGTATTATTGCACGGCCGTGGAGAATGATTTACTGAAACATCTGCCTGAATAATGCCCGATTAGAAACAACAGTGCACAGTTATTGAGGATGGACCACATTTCTTTGAGGTTCGTAGTGCCAGCATTCTGCAGTAAACGTTGTTGCTACCTCAGTCTCAGTCTCTCTCTCTATCTCTCTCTATCTCTCTTTCTCTCACTCTCTCTCTCTCACTCTCTGACTGACTTGATTATTACAAGCTCGCAGGGCCCCAGTCCGTTTGCTATTTTCTTCAGCCGCGCTCTGGCCGCTAATACGTGGCCTGTCATCACGCGCACTCCTTCTATATATTCTTGCTCACCGGTCAGCATTTCGATGTCGGTCACACCGCCCAGGCTGAGTCACCGTGAGATAAATGTCACAAATTACTTGCGATGTAGCGGGTGCGACAGTATTTAGGGTGAGTAGGAAAGAGAACAATGAAATGACTACAGTGCAACGTTTCGCCGCAAGTGCTTATTCAGGCATTGGCATGTTTGAGAGACAAACAAGGTTTTTGTGTCTTAGGTTGCATCATGCAGTATCAGTTCACCATCAACGACATAAAGACCTACCCTGTTGCTGCACATTGTCACTGACCCACACAATGGAAGTGGGCATCCTGCAATCAACACCCAATGACACCCTGCAGAGATGCATGGTTGAACGATTGTGGATTCAGAACCTTTCACTTTCTGCTTTCCTGTATCTCGTCAATTTGGAAAATGGCATCAGCAATATGATCCTGGAGAGGGATACTGCGCGATGTGGCACCATTTAGACACCTGAGTTTCATGATATCTTTTTCAAGTTTGTGACTGCACGTGCACTGCGAGCAAGCTGTACAGTGACAGCCAGTTCCGGGCAGGATTATGGTGGGTCTTGCACCGGCACAGGGAAGCCAAGGAATTCCTCTGTTCATCGCGTCTGACGGACAAGGTATTGGTGCCTCAACGCAGATCTACGCATTCTGGAAGTTGGAGTGCTAAGTGGGTTGAGAGCTCTAGGCAGAGTCGGGGTGGGTCTGCATTTCCAGCTGTTGTTGGTGTATCCTGGTCAACTAAGTAAGCCATGGCTTGGATTGTGGTGGCCACGCTGATCTGTGAATGGACTTCCTTACCCCTATGAAAGCCGATTTCTGGTTGTCACCCTGCCTCACCTTAGCGCTAACCTCTGGGATAGGCAGGTGAGATCGCAAACGGCTTACCACTCTAAGGCATGCCTGTCGTAGAAGTAACATCATATCCGGCCAAAATGATTTTTGGAAAAATGGACCGTGGGGTGTTGAGATGTCCCTTTAAACTCCACTCCCTACACATACAAGCACCACACTAGTGTGAGTCATGCACATTGATCCTCGTCTGTGTCCCAAAGTCCAACATGCCCGCTGCACTGATCATCACCTTCAAAAATGACCTCACCCGCCACACACCCACACCGACACCTACATTCCAAAACACTATGTTCCTGTCCTCATACACTCCAGTTTCTGAAGAAGCCCTGCTGACAAAATGTCATACTCTTGTCTTATCTCTCTTTTGTTTCCTCCTCTCTGAATGAAATGGGACACGTTCACCTTTAGATTTCTATCAAAGAGGAGTAATAATACCGTAGAAATCCGCTTTGGAGCCCTATCCATGCTCACTTATGTATTTTGATCAGCTAAACCAAGTTTTCCTACTCGTGTTTTCAGACCTTTTCTAAATCCTTTCTAGCATATGCCCCCCCCCCCCCCCCCCCCCCCACGAGGGGAAAGGAGATGACAAAGGGCATAAGAAAAGGGGGAACAAGAAAATGGAGAAAAGAACGAAGAAAAAGCATCAGGGCAA
>JAOWAR010174742.1:0-16436 GCA_028571005.1 Clathrina lutea | reverse complement strand
AAAACCACATGAGCCCGTGAAGCAACCATGGCAACAAACATAAAAAATGTTTTGTTGACCATGAGAACCACACTGGCTATGCAGTAAACATGGCAGCAAGCGGCCACAAGTCTAGCAAAGCTCTTGCCTATTGTCAGGGACAGGGTGAACCGCACGATCAACCTGACTGTGTGTGTGTGTGTGTGTGTGTGTGTGTGTGTGTGTGTGTGTGTGATGTGTGTGTGTGTGCGTGTGTGTGCGTGTGTGTGTGTGTGTGTGTGTGTGATGTGCGTGTGATGTGTGTGTGTGTGTGTGTGTGTGTGTGTGTGTGTGTGTGTGTGTGATGCGTGATGTGTGTGTGTGTGATGTGTGTGTGTGTTCCTTTCTTAACTGGCAGCAAAATCGGGAAAACACCCCAATATTTTCCTAACTGGCAGCAAAGTTGGGAAAACACCTTTTGCTAACTGATCGTCTCTTCAGTGACTTTTTTTTTTTACTAGATCGGCATTCACATTTTTTCCCTCGCTGCTCTGCTTGCTGATGACCTTTTTATTTAATTTAATTTAATTTTTTACTCAATCACCACTCACTTCAGGAAAACACATTTTTCCCTCACTGCTCTGCTTTCTGATGAGTTTTTTCTTTTTTTTTTTCTCAATCGCCACTCACTTCAGGAAAACACCTCTTTCTCCAAACTGGTCTACTTTCTTGTCACTCTTTTGGGTTCCCAACATCAAGAAAACACCTGAAGTTTCCTAACTGAGGTGTACCTTGAAAACATCTAGGGAAAACACCTCCGTGAGGTGCTCCTGTCTTCTCCCTCCACACTTTTTGTTTGGCCTTTAATTTGCCCTACCCTACCCTTCCACTCAGCACTTTGCTCTCGGCCCAAGTCACCAGTAGTAGCAATACCTATATCAACAACCATCCAGGACCGCCTTAAGCTACATGCTGATATGGCGACACATGCAACAAGATAGGAATTAGAGTGTAGGCATGGTAACGAGTGAGAGCTTTCTGTGTATGCAACACATTTACACTGTTGTGTATAGCAATCTAAAAATCATCAAAAAAATTTGTTTTTAAAGTCGCAAGGGAATCATACCAGGCTGTGACATCGTGACGTAACAAAGAGTGTTTGAAAGAGCATTTGAGAGAAGAAAAAAGGTGAGGCCAAGAAGCCGAGACATGCTAGCACCGTGGTTTGGGGAAATTCATGTTAGGGGGAGGGCGGGTGGTAGGATGCAGTAAGGGAGGGTAAAGGAAAAGAGGGAGGAAAGAAGGGTGATACGGAGACGGGAGGAGAAAGAGGCAAGACCGTGAAAGGGAGCGAAGATAGGAGGAGAGAGATTGTAAGAGAGGGAGGGAAGATGGGAAGAGAGGGAAGACCGTAAGAGTGGGAGGGTAGACGGGGGAGAGAGAGGGAAGACTGTAACGGAGGGAGGGTAGATGGGAAGAGGGAGAGAGGGAAGACCGTGAGAGAAGGAGGGTAGACAAGAGAAGAGAGAGGGAATACCGTAACGGAGGGGGTAGATGGGAAGAGGGAGAGAGAAGGAAGACCATGAGAGAGGGAGGGTAGACAAGAGAAGAGAGAGGGAAGACCTTAAGAGAGGGAGGGTAGACGGGAGAAGAGAGAGGATAGCCGGGAGGAGAGAGAGGGAAGCCTGTAAGAGAGGGAGGGTAGACGGCAGGAGACAGGGGGAAGACCAGAAAAGAGGGAGAGAAGGGTTAGAGAGAAGGGCAGGGCATGGAAAGGATGTGAAGTGATCGAAAGAACAGAAGGAAAGGAGGAGTGTGTGTGCGCGTGCGTGCACCCGCGTGTTGAAGGGGTGTGATGAAGATCATATTCCGTGCCGACACCGGGATTCGAGCATGCGGCAACAAATCGCCAAGCAGATGAAAGTCACCTGACTATCCACTACGCCATCACGTCATCCTCAAAAAAAAGATGGGCAATGGCGCAGTTTCTAGATCAGGCTATCTCGTGCACACGAGAGTCCTAGATGGTTAGCACGTACGTGATTCGAACTGACTGGCGCCGAAAGAAACGGTCACCATCTAGACAATCTGGTGCCTCTGGTTCGACTCCTGGTCTTGACATGGAATATGAGCTCCATTAAATTTTCTTCGAATCTATTTTCTCCGTGCAGTCTGTAGTGTGCAAATTTGTGCTTTGATTTATTGTTTATTGCTATTTTTGGTTATTTCAGGTAACACCCACATATTCTACGCCATGCCTCTCTTCCTCCATGCATGTACTTGCCACTCGTCTTTGCAGTGCTTGTTCTTCTGCTTGCTTGGAGTACCTCAAAAAGATCCTCCTTTGCCTCGTCTCCTGTCTGTGGGGTGTATCCGCCTTGTTGTTACACTGGGGTTGTGTGAAGTAGGCCAACCTCGCACTACAGGTCACGTCCCTTCTTTCTATACTGACCATGCTAGCTCAGCGTCGACCGTTTCTTTCGGGAGCTGATCAGTTCAAATCGCGTTGTACGTGCTAACCGTCTGGTACCCCTCACTACTACCATCTTCCAGACCGAGGCCTCCCACGTGCACGAAATAGCCTGACCTAGAAACTGTGCCATTCCCCATCCTGTTTTGAGGAGTGATGGCACAGCAGATAGCCAGGTGACTCTCGCCTCTCGCCTGCTAGGCGACGACTTGGTGCCGCAGGTTCGAATCCCGGTTTTGGCACGGAATATGAGCTTCATTAAATATTCTTTGAATGCATTTTCTCCGCGCGGTCACACCCATTCTTTCTAGCCAGACTTCTATACAGACAGGCAGACAGACAGAAAGGCAGGCAGACAGACAGACAGAGAGACAGACAGATAGACAGACGGGCAGACAGGCAGACAGACAGACAGGCAGGCGGGCACACAGATGGTCGGGTAGGTAGGCAGACAGACAGACAAGCAGACAGATAGACAGACAGGCAGACAGGCAAGAAGGCAGGCAGAGAGGCAGACACACAAACAGAAAGATATACAGACAGATAGACAGGAGAGGCAACCTGCAAGAATGGAGGAGAGAGAGAAACAAATAGAACAAGAAAGTCCAGCCACAAGAATCAACAGTGTTCGGAGCAATTGAAACAATCAACACACAACATTCATTCGATCCACAGAGGGCATTCAAGAAAGTTCTTCCTATTGACATTTCAACAAACTTAGGACTTCATCAGGAGTGGTTGAGGAAAGTGAATGAAGCAATCTCTTAAGTGTGAATTGAGTGCTACAAGAAGGCCTAGGTGTGGTTTGGCTGCAAGGAGAAGGTAAAAATTGTATCTGGAAGGAAGAAGAGGTATGAAAAGGGGAAATGAGGACATGGAGGTGTTTGCATGATGTGTGAGGTCAGACGGAAGAGGGAGGATGAAGAACAGGAGAATCGTCAAAAACACATTGTACAATAAAACTGAGTAATTCATTGCACACTGTTAAGTCGAAGGCTCAGCTCCTCTGGTTGAGAGGTGAAGACATTCCTGATCCGTCTGGATGTATGGAGTTTTCAAAGCACCGCGTCTTCGTGCTTCTCAACATTCACAACAGCCACATGCACATCCAGGTAGATGCGGCGTGCAGAACAGAAATGCTGGGAAGGAAGGAAAGGGGCTGGGGGCTAGTCTTTGGTGTCATTAGTCTCATCACTTCGATGACTGTTTAACCCGTTTGTGAAGAGCCTGGATGGTGTTTGGAGAGACTGTATACCCAAGGTCTTTGCCAACGGGTAAACAGTAAATGAACTGATGAGACAACAAACACAAAAGAGAAGCTCATCGTTCAGCATTTCTATTCTGAACACCACAACTACCAGGATATACAAGAAGCTGTCCTGGATGCCATGAAGCAAGAAGACCCAATACTCTGAAAACTCCACGACGCAAAGTATATCAGGAACATTTGCAGCTCTGAACGATGGGCTCATCTTTTGACTGGGGAGCGTGTGAAGAAATACTCAATTTTATTACGTTTTCTTTGACGATTCTCCACTTGTTCATCCTCTATGTCCCTTCTCACCTCACAAATCATGCAAACACTTGAACGTACTCATTTCCCTCTTTTTCTCACCTACTCTCCCTTCAACATCTAACTTACACCTTCCCCTTGCAGCCCAATCAAACTTACTCCTAGCACTCAATTTCCACATGAGGATTGATTTGGTCACAAAACGATGACTATCTGAGATTCATCACCAAGCAGACGATCTTTACCTGAAATTGTTCAGCACGCCATTCATGGTTGTAGCCAGCATGTCCAGCACAGATGCCAGCTGACCTTGTCTTGCCAAGATCAGGACGTCGACAAGGCATATTGAGCTGAAAAAGACGAAGACACACAAAGATACAGCAAGCTTGACAAAAACATATTAAAAAAAAACAAAACAATAATAATAAACATCCAAGCAGCGACAAACTTAAATTGCATACGGGAGAGGAAACACTGAGAAAAGAACTGTCACAATTAGTTGCTTTTATCAAAATGACTCTCAATATAACGGCAACATTAAAATAAAGACGAGAAGAGTTGCAGTAAAATTGAAACAAGAAAGCTCTCCATCTGTGTTAGACGGTGACTTGAATATGCTACATTCAATCACCCAACAGATATAGAGAGGAGACATCCTCTGTTGCATTGTCACAACACTAGACATGGACAGCAGACATGGACAGCAACGTCTTGTCGTCTGGGGCTTCTTCAGCCAGAGAACAAAACGTTGATGTCAACCTCTGCCTCCTGTCTAAATTCCTCAAAACTATCATCATCGGTGGCGGAAAGTGCTTATAAGACAGCTCTCATCTGCCAGAAGTCATTTTGTCTCTCACACGAAGTAAGATCATTTCTGACACATGGTATTTCAGCGTTTGATAGTTCCCACGACAGTGGTCGACTATGACAGATGGCGATCATTAATTATGCAATCAATTAAGTGAAAACCACGGTTTTAAGAAAAACTTAAACGTGCACATCCAAGTCTTAGTTCACCAAGCAATCCTCCCGCTGGTTGGGCCTAGACTCAATCTGCAGAGCGACATTGACCTCTCTGAGCCCACTACCATCAATGCCTGACTAAGATCACCAGGGATCCTCCCCGGCTGGAAAATTTTGGCGTTTCACCAGTTGACACACCTTGTCATTGACCTGAAGGTCTGGGGAATGGGCAGACTGACGGAGCAAGCTCATTCTGGCAGCCTGGCCAAAAAGTCTAGTGTGATGCTGACAGTATGCGGGTGTGCTCTGTCCAGCTGCGTGTCTGGCAGCATGTGGGCATGCGCTGTCCAGCTGCGTGTCTGGCAGTATGTGGGCATGCGCTGTCCAGCTGCGTGTCTGGCAGTATGAAGGCGCACACTGTCCAGCTGTGTGTCTGGCAGTATGCAGGCATGCACTGTCCAGCTGTGTGTCTGGCAGTATGCAGGCATCCACTGTCCAGCTGTGTGTCTGGCAGTATGCACACGTGCACTGTCCAGCTGCTGTGTGTCTGACAGTATGCGGGCGTGCGCTCTCCAGCTGCGTGTCTGGCTGTATGCAGGCACACACTGTCCAGCTCTGTGTCTGGCAGTGTGCAGGCGTGCAATGTCCAGCTGTGTGTCTGGCAGTATGTGGGCATGCGCTGTTTGGCTGCTGCATGTCTGGCAGTATGTGGACCTGCGCTTTCCGGCTGCGTGTCAGGCAGTATGCAGGGATGCACTGTCCAGCTGTGTGTCTGGCAGTATGCAGGCGTGCAATGTCCAGCTGTGTGTCTGGCAGTATGTAGGCATGCGCTGTCCGGCTGCTGCGTGTCTGGCAGTATGTGGACCTGCGCTGTCCGGCTGCGTGTCTGGCAGTATGCAGGGATGCACTGTCCAGCTGTGTGTCTGGCAGTATGCAGGGATGCACTGTCCAGCTGTGTGTCTGGCAGTATGCAGGCGTGCACTGTCCAGCTGTGTGTTTGGCAGTATGTAGGAATACACTATCCTGTTGCGTGACTGGCAGTATTTGGGCATGCGCTGTCTGGCTGCGTGTCTGGCAGTATGTGGGCATGCACTGTCCAGCTGTGTGCCTGGCAGTACGCAGGCATGCAATGTTGAGCTGTGTGCCTGGCAGTATGCAGGCGTGCACTGTCCAGCTGTGTGCCTGGCAATATGAAGGCATTCACTGTCCGGCTGTGTGCCTGACAGTATGCGAGCGTGCACCGTCCCACTATGTATCTGGCAACATCGCCCGAAATGCCAATCATTTCGCGGCAACATCACTACGTTGTGGTCGCACCGATTTCGGATAATGCAGGGGTAGGGAACGTCACAGTGAAACGAAACCTTGGGACACTGTGACCTTCATGCGGCCATGGTGACCCGGCTAGCGCTTGATCAATCGATCAACCAATACGGAATTGTAATTTCATCAAGTTCGTCTGGCAATCAATCGATGAGGCAGGCCAATCGTCGAACGATACACAACGGCAGGTCAGGCAATTTTTTGTGGAGCTCGTAATCATTTCAATGCTCCAAGAGGCTACCTTGTACACTGAACACAATGGCAGGTGCCTCACCAGCCTAGGACTTCTGGTACCTACCAGCATCGTTCTTCCGCAGAGGAAACGAATCGCAGGTGACGTCAAACATCCACTGGGGGCACCCAAGTCGCAGCTACCCGGGGCTGCGGTCCGCACACGCTTCCACATTCATCCATATCCGGTCAGCCACTGTCACTCGTCTAGACCCAGATGTCCTAGGTCACATTTATACGATAGGCTTGAGGCAACATGTGGAAAGGCCAGCTTTTGCCGGGAAGATGCCTTTAATATATACCAGTATGGGTGACATGTCCAAGCTCTCTGAGCATGCTCTGTGTCCATAGAAGCCAACAAAAAAATAGCCAAAGCTGTCAATGAAGCCTCAGCAGAAGAAGCGAAGGAAAAAAGAAAAAACATGGTTGGTTTTCCTTGCCAATGTGTGCAAGACAATACGGCCCTGTGCTCTGAGGCCTTGTATTTCACACTTTTCCAAGCCTTTTGGCGACCTGGCGATGTATCGTTGGGCTCTACTTTTTTTTTGTCTGCCTCTGGCCAGCCTTTCTTCGTCAGGATCAGAACAAACATGTTTGTGCGCCAGTCAGATTTTTCTGCTAGGCGCTTTTTTGCAGCCAGTTCATTGGAAAGAGCGGTCTTTCATTGTATTTGATCCCGATAATGGCGGTCAACAGGGAGGGCACTGGTGGGCGCGTTCATGGCCGCTTGGCGAGCGAGCTGAGCACTGTACTTGTGTCCTTCCTACCTCCTGGACCATTTTTCTTACAGTCGTGTCCCTCGGAAACAGATCAGACATTTTGACGACGACTTGATAATTTTTTTTCCATTGAAAGTTTCCTGACTGTGATCTCCATACAAAATGATCGGTGTTTGTCGACACGGCCTACGGCCCATGTGCCGGCTGGCCAGTGCAGCAGACCAGACATCACGTACATTTGAAATGACTGCATTTGCTGCCTATTTCGGTCGATGACGCGGGCATGCTCTGTCCAGCTGCGTACCTGGCAGTATGTGGGCATGCACTGTCCAGCTGTGTGTCTGGCAGTACGCAGGCATGTGCTGTCCGGCTGCGTGTCTGGCAGTATGCAGGCATGCACTGTCAGGCTGTGTGCCTGGCAGCATGCGGGCATGCACTGTCCAGCTGTGTGTCTGGCAGTACACAGGCATGTGCTGTCCGGCTGCGTGTCTGGCAGTATGCAGGCATGCACTGTCAGGCTGTGTGCCTGGCAGTATGCGGACATGCACTGTCTGGCTGTGTGCCTGGCAGTACGCGGGCGTGCACTGTCCAGCTGTGTGTGGAAGTGCCCACCCTCAGCCATCAGCAGGATGTGGTCGTGAATAGCAGAAATGACCAGCTTTGCCGTCCAGGCCTCACCTGGAGGACCAAAGACAAATGGACGTATTGAGCCTACAGAAGTGATCGCTCCACCTGTTTGATAGGAGCACGGTTGTCTTGGGGAACCAAAGACAGACCGGTGCACAGACAGACCGATGGACAAACAAACCAATAGACGGATAGACAGACAGACAGACAGACAGACAGACAGACAGACAGACAGACAGTTGGACACACCCACCCCATTCCCAGCATCACAGTTGTTGATCAATTAATGGTTAATTTAACATTTCGAACTCTCAGGTTCTTAGTCAGGTCATCACTTGATTAATTGATCCTTGAGATTCTGAAAGGGGAGGGGTAAGCTATGTACAGCTAGGTGAGAAATTCTACAGCTTTCGCCCAATGATAGGAATTATTTAAGAATAACCAGACTAGATGTAAAAAAAATATTACTGGATCAGAAGTTCAGATGAAGATAAAACTCTCGGGTAGTACTCTTTCAGCCTTTTGGCTTTCACCTAGTCTTTCATCTTGCTATTGATCAATAAGCTTGGCTGGTCCTGTCCCCCCAAGTCCTGCGTCTCAATTCTTCAGTATTATACTTCACACCAGGGGATGATCCTTCTAGGACCCAGCGCAGCCCTGCAAAGGAGTTTCAATGTCCCACAAGTGCAAGTCTGGCTAGTAGAGGTTAAGTACTGCATCCACTAGGCACTGCAGTTCACACTGGTCTGTCTCTTACTGATGAGGCCACAAAGGACGAAAGAGTGCTGTCCGAGAGTATTGTTTCCATGTGAACTCCTGATCTGGTAATATTATTTTTACAGAGAAGACAGACAGAAACTTTAATTTCGCTAGCAAGGACAAGAGGCCAGACTACTAAAAATGTCAAAGATTACAAAGTCTTCTAAGGTCGTCGTGGAACTGTCTGTTCCATGAAAGGTTTTCTTAGTAACAGGTCGATTATCAAAACAAAGTCCCACTGCTCTGACAATCTTCCAACCCATATCATGTCTTCTCACCTTCTACTCAAGTCATCCTTCATCAACCAGGTCCTCTAACCCAGGTAGAAACATGCAGCTGTAATTCTTGTTGTGCAGCGTATCATTCACTGGGCGGCTGAACGTCGCAACATTTCATAACTTGAGCCATGACAACATCGTCTGGTTTGTTTCCTGAAACACGAACAGCAAAGAAACAAAAAAATACATGACATCATTCAACTTCCTGAAAAACGAAATGTGAATCAAAGATGAAGACTGACATCCACAAGGAGAGCAGATCAATAATCTCCATGGCAACAAAAAGGACCAGGGCAGTGTGTTTGATTTCACAGTTTTTCGTCGGGTCAACGGGTAAGTCAACGCGGGCGAGCGGCTAAACAGGATTTTCAGAGGAGTATGACATCACACAGAATTTTCAGAGGAGCATGATATCCCACAGAATTTTCAGAGGAGCATGACATCACACAGAATTTTCAGAGGAGTATGACATCACACAAATTTTTAGAGGAGCATGACATCACACAGAATTTTCAGAGGAGCATGACATCACACAGAATTTTCAGAGGAGCAGGACATGACACAGAATTTCTTTAGTTGTTTGTCATGTGGCCATCATGGCCCAATTAGCCGAGCCTACCAGAGATACATGTAGCTGCCTTGTGCGACAGGGTGGTACAGGACAAAAGTGAAATCCCTAAAACAAAAAAAGAACTGCCAGTCTGAGCACAGAAAACCGAAGACGAAGGGGCTACCGATGGAGTGGTAGCTATGGAGCCTGGGAGTACATCTATTCTACAGACAAAAGAATGAAAAGAAAAACTGAACATGAACTTTAAATTGAGGTAAATGCAGCGACTTCCCCGTTTAAAGATATATTATATATTTTTCTTTCTGCCTGCACACACCCAAATCAATGCATGTGGCCAATGAGAAACAATGAAATAAACAACAGTGGCCCTAAGTTGTTGAAGACAATGTGTTGGCCAGCCAGACAGTGACATACTCTACACTGTATGAGAATTGGCAGCCCTTCAGTTGAGGGCGGGAAAGTAGCAGTTCACACATGTAGATGTAATAGTACATGTACTCAAACCCAGGCGATCAAAGTGATGATGACCAAAATTTCAGGCCATGCTTTCTCAAGAAACGGGACAAGTTTGGAAAGTTTGGCCAGAAAACCTTTCGAGATATCACACCGCCGGTGATTTTAATTAAGTCCCCCTTGCAAGACTGCTCATCCATGCATTTCCTGAAAGACACGTCTGCAGCCAATCCCTTTTTGTCGGATGGAGGCATGATACGTTTTGCCTTATTCATTTCATCGCTCCACAGTAACGGCACAACTACGGCAAGAAAAGTCTTTGCAGGCAAGCCAATCAGCTAAAACATGGAAGGTGAATTCTGTCATATTAAATGCTAAGTCATCAAGCCCCTCTCTGCAGGTTTTACAAATTCTAGCACAGCCCTACTTCTTGCTTCCTGCTAAAGTCAGCGTGGCTGAGCATGAATAGAGACTAAGCCAACAGAAAACGCTCTCTTCCAATTTTCTTGACTCCCTCTACAGTCTGTGTACGGCAATTCATGAGGTATTTCACATGCAAAGCCACTGAAATCTAGAGAAAGAAGAATCACGTTTCACACCTGCGGAGGCAAAGAGACAGGGAACGAAGAAAAATCCTTGGCCTCATATGGAGCTCGAACCCACGGACTTGGATTTCCGTTCCCTCGCTCTCTTACAGTGGCTAAACTTGTCAAATCAAGCAACATGCATAGTGCACCAGGAACCAAATTCCATCTCCAGTATTGAAAACAGCCATTCACTAAAGGTCTAGCTATTTTCCATCTCCAGCATTGAAAACAGCCATTCATGAAAGGTCTAGCTATTTTCCATCTCCAGTATTGAAAACAGCCATTCATTAAAGGTCTAGCTATTTTCCATCTCTAGTATTGAAAACAGCCATTCACTAAAGGTCTAGCTATTTTCCATCTCCAGTATTGAAAACAGCCATTCATTAAAGGTCTAGCTGTTTTTCATCTCCAGTATTGAAAATAGCCATTCATTAAAGGTCTAGCTCTTTTCCATCTCTAGTATTGAAAACAGCCATTCATTAGAGGTCTAGCTCTTTTCCAAGAAACATAGTAAAACATCATATCGCCTCACCTGACACATGCGTCTTTGTGAGCTGTCATCATCTCCGAGTGCTTCTTGCCAAGTCTGATGTCTGATGTCAAGTGTATCAGATGATGATGTCACTGGTCCATCAGAAGGCCATGATGTGAGGCGATGTCAAATGTATTAGGTGATGAGGCCATTACTGCCGAGTCCATCAGAAGGCAATGATGTGATGTGATGATGTCAGATGGAGTGGGTGATGGCCATGATGTGATGTGATGGAATGATGTCGAATGTATTGGGTGTGGTGTCACAAGTGCTGAGTCACATGGTCTGGCCACTTGCTGTTGTCAATTGCCTTGACGTTATTAAGTCTGCCGTAGTGGCAGGTCCTCCTACGAAGGGAGTAGTTGACAAAGATGCTCCCTTCCGTCGGACATCCAAAAAAGGTAGCAAGGAAGAGAGAAGGGGAAGACAGAAAGGAGTTAAATTATTATGTGGTTATCATCAATTCTATGGTAACGAAAAATGATTACTTTTGTTCAAGTGAGTCCTAACACACATTGAGGGTGAAGGGGAACTCGTCATTGAAAACTTTGTCTGGCTTATTCTAACCGGCACTGCTGATCGCTAGCCTTCTCTGCCTAGACGACTGATAGCATAGTCAAGGCGCTAGCCTCTTATAGTAGCTTCGCTAGACTATTGTCACTGCCGTACCCAGCTTTGCTAAACAATCAATATAGCCAAAGTCACACCGCTAGCCTTATCTAGCAAGGCTACACGATGGATAGGCACAATAAAATTGTGGCTGAGTCAACTCTGGGCTATGCGACGGGGCGCCACAGCGAAATCGTCAGTTACGTAGAGCCGCTGGTTAACGAACCACACATACCAACCGAGCCTCAGTCAAAGATCCGAAGTGTTCTCAGCTCACCTCGACACAGCTTTTCCCCGGTGTACCTCAACTTCAGCTTTGCTCTCGTCAGCTGCTCGTAAAGCTAATACAGGACGAAGAACCTTCACCCCACCACACCCTCTTCCTCGCTGGATTACGGTCTGCCATGCGCCGCGAGGATTGTGACCGACTAGCGAAACACACAAATATGCAGCTATGTACCTTGACAAACATTCCGCCTTCCTTGCTAGAATATGTTGTTGACAGACACCCCAGGAAGGCAGGCTACTCGTGTTGGGTTGAACTCATGCATATGGCATCGTAACTTTCTGGCTGCGTCAATCATACGTCGATCGAAGCGCCATTTTTATCACCTTGGTAACCTGTTACGTTGTGCACGTGAGCGCTAGCCGCGGCCGGACCAGCTGTAGGGCGCCAACCGGGCCGCAAGCAGAAGAGACAGCCCGCGCGTTGCGGGGCCTGCAAGCCGCTAGCAGAATACACGTCCTCCTCCAGCTCCGGTACCATATCGTTGCGGAAGTACTTCCCAGACTTCACCGACGACCCCGCGATAGATCGACGATCCATGTTGCAATGTCGTTAGGGCTTTCCCAAAAATGCTGCCAGAATTTTTAGCATAATCCATCCTCGACTGAAAGCCTAGTTTCAGCAAAAATAGAGGAAAAAGTTGTCCAGATAGAATCTCGCGTTCGTAGCTTTCATGGATCGTCACGTTCGCAAACGCCATCGCTGGGAGCCTTTGTTGAGGGCAGGTACATAAATCTCAACCTGATTGCTTCTTAACTGAGTCCTCGGGGTGTTAGGGTTTACCGCTTCGTGGTGGAGGTTCGAGCAACGGCCATTGTGCTCGGATACACACCATTGAAAGAATGACTAACCCTGGCATGACCACCGCGCGACTGAGTAGCCCGAAAAAGGCGCTAGTTTTCTAAACATTTTAAAGGGACCAGTTTTCTGGACAATGGAAAGACGGGTTAGGACAGGTTGAAGAAACATGTACCTCATTTGGTATAGTGACTTCGGAGCCTGGGCAAGTAGAAATGAGCAGATGCTTTTAAGCAGACATGACCAGATTGCTCCTCCCTAAAAGCATAATTTCCTGCAAAGAGCATAACCATTAGCATAATTGTCCAGCATTGCTCCCAGCATGATAAGCTAAAAAAAAAAAAAGGAGGATAATTAGGAAAGCCCTAATGGTCGTAGGTTATCAGGAGCGAGGGTCATGGGTGGCCTTAGCTGCCACGTCAAACCTTCACTGCGGAGGAAAGTAAGACAGGATATCCTGCAACCAACCCGGCGAGTAGACCTACCTGTGAGCATCCTGCATTGAAGTCAATTCCAAAGAAGGCGCATGCGCACAAGGGAGTGACAAAATGAAATCCCGCCGTTTGCAAGCCCGTCAGTCTACATAGATGGCTGGCACCCCGAGCAACAGTGATATTTTAAGTTGTCTTTGTTGTTGTATTGTTATTGTCGGCTGCAGATCGAATGTAAAAAAACTTTTGAAAAGTATAGGCCTAAGTCCTCGAGTCTGATGGCCTCCTTCAAGTTTCACGCTACCTGCCACGGCAGCGATGTTGAAATCCTCAACACCAACCGAACTGCGCGGAAACTTGGAAAGAGCAAGTTCCGCGGCATAGTCTTCTCCTCTTCACCTTTACTGGCTGGTGTCGTGTACGAGGTGCAGGTCGACCAGGTCGACGAGAGCGAGAATTACGGCTTGGTAAGCGGCATATGTGGGATCCGATCTGTCTTACTTTACGTCACAGCGTAACGTAGTTACTTGTTGGCTCTGTCGTCCACGACACCGCCGGCCCTAATACAAAGAAGTCGACGACAGCAAGCGGTAACATACCCAGCGGTGGATAGCCAGTACTGGTATATAAGGTTACCTGGCGCATGCGCAGGTCTTGCAGAGGTATTGTGCATTTTTGTAGTTTGCCTTCGTCTTTTTCTTTTCTCGTCATCACACCGTGGGTAAGACGCAAATGACAGACCATAGTTTGGGACTAACTGGTCATGGCAGATCTCTGCGAGGACTGAGCCGGGGCGGCCGCGGACCTCGTTTCACCCGATCCACCACTGAGCCACGGTTGTTTAGGTTTTCATTTCCCTTGAGTCCAAGACTAAGCTAGTGTGCCGCGATCGACTCTGCCTCAATCAGATAGAGCATCTACACTTGAAAGTGACTCCGAAGACAATTTTTGAAGAGAGGAATACATGTGAGAAAAAGTTAAGGTTCTACTGAAGGCTATTCCGAACCCTTCTTGAAATGGCACGTCTGGATGTGCTAGCTTCACCAAACTTGGTAGGATGATAGTCCCTACCTATTATTATTATTATTGTTATTATTGTCTACTCAGCCCAATAGCCGTATGATGGCTGGCGTTAAGGGTGAGGGGAGGGGAAACACATGGGGAAAGGGGAGTGGAAATGGGGATAGAGAAATACTAAAGCTGATATAAAGGAAATACAAGTTAAAACGTTCACCACGACAGTTTGTCACGTGATTCGCCATTGCTAAGTAACCATTAGCGAAAACTTCAAATATTGTTTTTGATGGAGAAGGTAGCACAGCTTTGTCTCACGGACGGTAATTTGCTTCCACACACGGATGAAACAAACAAACACGAACAACTCTACGGGTTGGAACGGAGAAGATGTAACCCATGCACGTAGGCATGCAATCGAAAACGAAGAAAGAAAATTGACGAAGCTCATCGCTCCGTAGCACTCCGTGCCGAGACCGGACTCGAACCTGCCGCACCAAATCACGTAGCACACGAGAGTCACCTGGCTATCCGCTACGCCATCACGTAAGGATGACCAAAAGGATGTCGGCATCAACAGTGATGACGAGCTTCTGACAACGATAACCCGCGGCCACCCTAAAACTTGAACCTAGATTTCGAATACAACGCTAAGGCCTAACTCCAATACGTTTACTTTTTCGGCGAGGTTGGCTGGGCAAAAGATAAGCGAAGAGGCTTCGCAGCGATTTCAGTCTTGATCTTCGCCGGGCTCGGACGATCCGGCCGCTGAACAAGGACGGGCTAACATCCGCCTACTTCAATTTAAGGAAAATCTTTCTTGACAGGACTCGATGAACCGTTCCGTAGTACTCTATTTTAGACTCCAAGGAAACCCAGGGCGAAACGTAATTGCTGTTCCTAAGCTGCTTCGTCTCAGTTCTCTCCATCTGGTCCTCTTGCATTTGTTTCTGTCGTCGAGCCTTATGTTTTAGTAAACATGCTTATTTTTCGCCATAGCTGCGGTGTCTAGCACTGCCCCTGCCTATTCCTGATATATACTGTAGACTAGAGCAAGACATATTCACAGGCAAAACCTAGATCATACAGCCTGAATTTAAGATGGAAAAGACCTTTTTATTTTTCACCCACATCGCAAGTTTCCATAAAAGAATACATCCGATGGATTTAGCCGACTTCACAGCTTTAGAAGCCAAGAATATCCTAAATCCAAAAATACCCGAAATGCGTCGGCTTCCGATTTCAGGGCCAGTAGAGCCAGCAGGTTTTACTGCGGAAGCTTATGACTGTCCTGGTTGAAGTGTCAGTATCGTTAATCATTGAAACGTAGGTCTACGTTGAAAGTAGAGAAACGTGCGCTGGTGTTGCAGTTACAGTCGCATTGAAACAGGCTGTGAGGATTGGCGCGAAGCAGCTGCGAAGTGACTTTAAAGCTTCCGGTTTCTTCGTCTGTTCTTCAAAGAGGTACTGCGTTTTCAGTGACTGTTTGTAATTTCCTTCATCAAATAATCTCTCGCTCGGTAAAGACTGTATAAAGCGAAGGTCAGAGAAACTCGTGGCACTTGCTTGGGATGGAGCTTTACCGCGGCAAGAATGGAGAACGAAAACAGAAATTATTGGCCCAGTGCGCCGGTGTCATTTCTGTTGCTGTTTGGACTTGATCACCACAAGACGAGCACCCCAGAAGAGCTGAGTAGAGTGATGTTGGAAGTTCAAAGACAGACTAGCAAGCGTTATTCTTCTTATCTGACGTGGACTGGAGTCGCACGACCTATCTTGCGCGCATAGCCGGCTATGAACAACGGGTGCGTTGAAGAAGTGTTTTTGAGAAAGACGCCTTCTTGCTTTCCTTCACGTTGAGGACGACTGAAAAGAACGGAAAACATTCGAATATTGAAAATTTACTCGCGCGCGTGTTTGGAGCAAAATGAGTGGACTTGGAAGGAGATTGTGTGGACTTTCAGTTCTACTTTTTACTTAATATTTAATTTCTGAGCAGGAAAGGCGATTTTCTCCGCCATTCTTCTTAGAGAGACATTCCCAATGATTGAATGCATAAAGGTTGTTGAGCTGTAGATCTACGCGCACACTTGTCCCCCACACCATCAGCAGGCTTGGAACGAAGCTGTCGTGACCATCGAATTTGTTCCAGTGTGGCAGTCAGTCTGCACGTTGGCAGGTTGGAATTAACAGTCAGTTTGACTTGTGTGTGAAATTGCAGCTGTCAGACTGTACTTCTCTGGACAGCAACTTGTGAGGGGCTTTCTCCTTCGTGTTTTCTGCTGGTTTTGAAGAGTGAATAAATGTTGAGATG
>JAOWAR010174631.1:0-16448 GCA_028571005.1 Clathrina lutea | reverse complement strand
CCCAAAGCGGAGGCGTTCGTGTTGCGACCACCGGCGTAAGCCCTGAAACCAAAAGCCACATCGTTGCGCCCAGTCGCTCGCGAGAAAGCTCCGACGGCAACCGCGTGCCGGGCAAGAGACCTCGCCTCGCTGCCCAACGCGACTCCGTAGTCCGCAGCCCTGTCCACTGATGAATTGACGCCAAGCGCAACACTCTGCTTTCCAAGAGCCTTTGAAGACATACCGGTAGAAACAGACTGGTCTGTGGAAGAAGACCCTGCCCCTATGCTTACAGAATCGGCGCTCCTGTTCACAATCCCCCAGCCTATCGCAACGGCGTTTCGCGCCTCAGCCGCAGAATCCTTTCCTATGGCTATGCTGCCCTCCCGCGTTGCTCTCGCCCTCTGACCTATGGCTACCGAAGATTCGCCCTCCGCTCTGGCTGACTCCCCAATCGCCGTGGCACCCACTCCCGTCGCATTTGCTGAGGCGCCGAATGCGGAGGAAGAAGCGCCTATCGCATACGACCGCGAACCCATTGCTGTGGAAGTTGCTCCCTGAGCATTCGCTAAAAAACCGAATGCGGAGGAAGACTCGCCCAGCGCATCCGCGCCCTCTCCCACTGCTGTGGAACTCCTGCCGAACGCATTTGCAAGCACACCGAATGCGGAGGAATTATTTCCCAGCGCAAACGAGACATATCCCACTGCTGTGGAATTCCCTCCCGCCGCATTTGCTGACGCACCGAATGCGGAGGAATTAGCCTTCAGCCCATACGCTCCATCTCCTACTGCCAAAGACTTCAATCCAAACGCTCTTGCCAAACGACCCAGCGCAATGGAATTGTGTCCCGTCGCACTTGCCGACGCGCCGAATGCGGAGGAAGCATTTCCCAGCGCAGACGAGCCCCAACCCACTGCCGTGGATCTCAAACGCATCGCCCTTGCCGTGTGACCGAATGCGGAGGAAGAATCTCCCCGCGCAGACGCGCCGTCTCCCACTGCCGTGGAACTCCCGCCCTCCGCAACTGCAAGCAAACCGAATGCGGAGGAAGCAGGGCCCAGCGCAGACGCGCGATGTCCCACTGCCGTGGAAGCCCTGCCCGACGCACTTGCCGCATCACCAAATGCGGAGGAAACATCTCTCAGCGCACTTGAGCCCCAACCTACGGCTGTGGAACTCCTGCCCGACGCATTTGCTGACTGACCAAATGCGGAGGAAAAATCTCCCTTCGCATACGAGCGGTCTCCCACTGCCGTGGAATTAGAACCTGACGCACGCGCTCTCCCTCCCACTGCTAAGGAAAAGAATCCCGACGCATTTGCATACGAACCGAATGAGGAGGAAAAATCTCTCGGCGCAGCATACGAGCGGTGTCCTATTGCTGTGGATCTCAGACCTTCCGCCTTTGCTGACTGACCGAATGCGGCGGAATAAAGACCCGACGCAGACGTACTCTGTCCCACTGCTGTGGAAGACACACCCGACGCACTTGCTTGCGAGCCAAATGCGGAGGAGAACGCCGAGGCAGAAGTGGACTGCCCTACTGCTGTGGCTCTCGCTGCCTGCGCTTTTGCTGACTGGCCGAATGCGGAGGAATACTCACCCGCTGCAGACGATTCCTGTCCCACTGCTGTGGAATAACGCGACGCAGACGAGCGCTCTCCCACTGCTGTGGCACGCTCTGCCGCCTGTGCAGAATGACCGAATGCGGAGGAAGAACTAGCCCGCGCAGACGCGCTCACACCTACTGCTGTGGAAGCCCAGCCCGTGGCACTCGCTAACTTACCGAATGCGGAGGCAAAATCCGATGACGCAGACGAGCCCGCACCTACTGCTGTGGAGGCCCTACCGGTTGCTCTTGCTGACTGACCAAATGCGGAGGAATTATCCGCCGTCGCCTTTGAGGCCTGTCCCACTGCTGTGGAAAACGCTCCCAATGCATCTGCTGCCTGACCAAATGCGGAGGAATAAAATATTGCACGCGAGCTCTGTCCCACTGCTGTGGAATTATCCCTACTCACAAACGAGCCACTTCCAATTGCTGTGGAATTATCCCCCATCGCATCCGCTCTACTTCCCATTGCTGTGGAATCCAAGCCAGACGCGCTTGCTGAACGGCCGAATGCGGAAGAATTAGCCCCTATCGCAGACGAGACATGCCCCACTGCTGTGGAATTAGAGGCTCGCGCCCTTGCTGATGAACCGAATGCGGAGGAATGATCTCCATCCGCAGACGCGCCATGTCCCACTGCTGCGGATCTCTCACCGCTCGCTGTTGCCGCATCACCGAATGCGGAGGAAAAATTGCCCGTCGCAGATGATCTCCAACCCGCGGCTGTGGAACTCACGCCCAACGCCCTTGCTGAACGGCCGAATGCGGAAGAAAAATTGCCTATCGCAGACGCGGACGGACCTACGGCTAAGGATTCCTCACCCTGCGCATTTGCAAGATAACCGAATGCAGAAGACAGAGGACCCCCCGCAAAAGAACCTTGACCTACGGCTGTGGAGAATTCCCGCAACGCTCTTGCTGCTTGACCTAATGCAGTGCTGCCTCTCATCCCCGCTCGCGCTCCTTCTCCAAGAGCGGAAGAGTTGAGACCACTGGTGTAAGCCGCTCCGACAGAAGTTGTATTGGAAAAAGTCGCCGTTCCGCCTGTTCCAAGAGCCTGCCCGGGCGCAGCCGCCGCAAACTCACCGGCGACAAAAAAGAAAAACAGAGCGAGCGGAAAAGCCAGAGAAAGCCTTCCTTTCCATTCTGTAGATTTTAGACCATTAGATGAATACGAGTCCCTCAAAATTCCACCTCCAGTTTGCGGAAGAGCAGATGTTCAAAGCCGCAAACCACAACGCAAAGACTGCGAAGAAAACAATGATTTCGGCTAAAATAACAGAGAAACGCGCCCATTGTCAAGACAGTTATGTTAAAAGATAAAGTTGCCTATTATGAAAATATTCCCGCAACGGGGACAGCAACAACTTGCTCAAGAGTCAGAACACGCAACCATCTTGCGCTTTCGTCCTCAAACACGGCGTCCACACCGGAAAAACGCGCTTCCGCAAGAGCCTTCATCCCGGCTTCGGTAACCTTTTTTTCACCTGTCAGCCTTAAGGTAACAACACCGAAATCACTCCTGCCCGGCAAAGCCGCTTTTTCAACAACCTCCGCCTTTGCCCTCAAAGATTCATGCCCGCAGTCCTCACCCGAACCATATAAAATCGCCACCATATCCGACGGATATGTCGGAGCGTTGTGAGCGCCGGAGTTCATTCCCAAGTGCAGCGCAACGGGGAAATGCGCGCTTATCGCCCCCTCGCACAAGGCTTTCACCGCGCCGCCGTATCCTATGAAAAGGGAAGAGGGAGAATGGTGAACAGCCGCATCGTTCAGGGTCGCTATCTGGAGCCATGTGAAATCCGCGAGAGTGATTCCCCTCTCAGATGAAAGGGGGCCGCGGAGAATGTCGCCCTCATTCAGAGCGTCAAATGTCTTCCCGATTTCCCCGAGAAAACTTTTCGGAATGGAGCCATCCTTTATGGGAGGAGGAAGAGGACGGACTGAAGGCTCAATCTTTGCGGGCTGCGGTTTGACAGTGTCGGACTTGCCGTAAGACAGCCCTTTCTCCGCTCTCACGAGAACCTGACGCACATAGCTCAGAACAGAGTCGCCTCTGCGGTTTGAGACCGAAGTCTCAACTTGAACCGAACCGCTTGTCGCGCCGTCTTTCCTGAACTCAATCCCGAGAACCTTTGATTCGGCAAAAACCGTATCGCCTTCATATACCGGAGCGCCAAACGAAAGAGCGGAGTATGAAAGATTTGCGACCGCATTGAACGATATGTCGTGAACGCTGAGACCAAACCCCGTGTTGAAAAGAAATCCCTGACTGACAAGACCGGGATTTTCCACTCCGAACCCGCTCTTGCGGGACTTGTCCGGGTCTTCATATCCCATCGCTTCAGAGAGCTCGGCATTGGCGGCAACGGCTCCGTCTCCGAACTTTGCCGCATACTGCCTGTTTCTGAAAGGAGTTATTTGAACCGCCCCGTGCCTGTGGACATCCCCTTCCCTGAAATCTCCTATATGTCTGTCCGATTTGAAATCCGCTTCCAATTAACCGCTCCGACGCCCGCTTTGAGCAAACCCGCGGACTCAAAAGTCGGGAAGATATAGGAACAGCTTCTTCAGGTCAACAGAAAACGCTTTTGAAAAGAGCCCTTCTGTGGCAGAATTGACTGAAAGAAGCGGAGGAAGAAAGAAGTGCCGGCGGAAAAAAGAAAAAAAGAAACACAAACAAAAACTGTTCGCAGGAAAGTCAAAATTCTGAAACACACTGTCGGTCTGAAACGCAAAAGAAGGTTTAACGCCGAATGGTATCTCAAAGAGGACAGGACCCGGTGGACTCTGCCGAACATTCTCAAAGAGCAGGCGGCAGAGCTCGGAGACAAGCCGTTCCTGCGGTTCGGAGGGAGGGAAACAAGCTTCAGGCTGGCAAACTCCACCGCAAACAAGGTCGCAAACGGTCTTATAAAGGCGGGCATAAAAAAGGGGGACAGGGTCGCCGTTCTTATGCCGAATTCCGACGACTATGTGATGGTCTGGTTCGGAATCCTCAAAGCGGGAGCGGTGATGGTTCCGATAAACACCGCCTACAAAGCGGACTTCCTGCAATACATTGTTGACTCATCGGACTCGCGAATGCTTTTCATCGCCGAAGAATATCTGGACAGAATGCCCCCCATAGCGCGGAAGATACCGAAGGTTGAGAGCACGGTAGTCTGGACTCGCGGCGGAGGCTCAGAGTTTGACAGGCACGGTTTCAGATTTCCAAAGATGAGGTCTTATGAGGAGTTTATGTCCGGACTGCGCGGCGGCGAGCCCGGAGTGGAGGTTCTGTTCACCGACTTTGCCCGTCTTATGTACACCTCCGGCACAACGGGAAGGTCAAAAGGAGTTCTGAGACCTTCGGCGGCGGACTACAGCAGCGCCCGCAACTGCGCGGAGATTATGGATGTCGGTCCCGGCGATGTGTATTTCACCTGCCTGCCTCTGTTTCACTCAAACGCCATGGTTCTTTCCGTGTATCCGGCTCTGATAAAGGGAGCAAAGGCGGTTGTGGAGGAGAAATACAGCGCCAGCCGTTTCTGGAAGTGGATAAACGACTACGGGGTTACCCGGTTCAACACGGTCGGCACCATCTCGTATTTTATGTGGAACACGCCCCCCGTGCCGGAGGAAAAAACACACAAGGTCGGTCTGGTTCTCGGCTCACCCGCCCCTCACGACATAATTGAGAAGTTCATGGAGAGGTTTAACATAAAGTTTATGGAGGGATACGGCCTCACAGAAACCGGACAGTGCACATGGACGCGTCCCGGAGAGCCTTTCAAGGTGGGGTCGTGCGGAAAGGAGGCTCCCGGCTACGAGATAAAGATAGGCGACCCGCAGACCGATGAGGAGCTTCCGCGCGGCTCGGTCGGAGAAATCCTTGTCCGCCCGCGGATACCCAACATAATGCTCCACCGCTACAACAAGATGCCGGAGAAAACCGTGGAGGATTTCAGAAACTTCTGGTTTCACACCGGAGACGCCGGATGGATGGACAAAGACGGCTACATATACTTTATGGACAGAGTAAAGGACTACATAAGAAGAAGAGGAGAGAACATCAGCTCATTTGAGGTTGAGAAGACAGTCTCAACGCACCCTGAGATTAAAGAGTGCGCGGCGGTGGGGATTAAGGCCGGCGAGGGACGCCACGCAGAGGATGAGGTGATGATTGTGATAGCGCCGGAGAAGGGAGCAAAACCCGACCCGGAAGAGATAGTGAAATTCCTTGAGCCGGTTATGCCGGCGTTTATGATTCCAAGATTTGTGCGGTTTGTAAAAGAGCTTCCCAAAACCGCAACCGAGCGCATACAGAAGAACAAACTCCGCGACAAGGGAGTAACAAAAGACACATGGGACAGGGAGAAAAAGAAAAAAAGCCGCTGACAGCGGCGGAAATCCCCGTCAACCGACACGTTCAAGCGCCGCTTCCAGAAGAGCGGGATGGCGCTTTTTCACCTGCGCGCATAACAGACTCATCGTCCGCTTTATATCCCACTGCGCCCCCTCGGACATTCTCAGATTGACAAGGTGGCAGAGCTCCCAGAGGCTGAAATTTCCGACAACCCTCCTGTTATGGGCGTTTGTTAACGCATAGGCGGCGGCTTGCGGATACCGCGCCCCGGCTGCTATCTTTTCATGCATTTCGGCGCCCCGCTCCACCGCTTTGAGCAAAAGAGTTTCGGCTCCGGCTTTCCTTATATTCGGCGGAACCGTAACGCCCCAATTCAGAGAAGGCCGCTCCGGAAACCAGACGGCTTTTCTGTGGCGCAGCAACTGATGCCAGCACGCCTCGCTGATTGTAAATTCCGCTGTGTAGGAAACAAGCTTGAGAGCGTCGTGGGGGTTGTCGTGTTTCCCGAATTTTTCCATTGCGCAGCGGAACATCCTCTCAAGTTCCCGCGGCGGAAGTCTGTCAATCTCGTCCGCAACCGCGGGCGGGTGTTCACAGGCAAGAGCCGCCGCAATCTTGCGCAGCGCGCACTGCTGCGGGGCGCGCCTTCTCCTGCCCGTCCAGTCAAGAAGGCGGACGGCGGAGCCCTCCCGGGCGGACTCTTCCCGTTTTTGAGCTTTTCCCGAAGTTTTCAAACCGGAGAAAAAGTCTCCGAGACTTTTGCGCCGGCGGACAATATGCTCATTCTCTCGCGCATATTTCACAAGAGTGGGAACGCTGAAGCGCGCCTCTTTTTTTATCTCCTCCGCCCTTGCGCGCATCTCCGCGTATTGTGAAGACAGCAGTTTTGAAACAGCCTCTTCAATCGCCCTTGCGTTTGCGGTCATTCCGAGATTTGTCATGGCCGCAAGGTTCAGAGCGTAACGCGCATCCTCAAAAGCGAGTTTCTCCAGAGCCTTTTCATCCGCGCCGCCGCGCTCTCTTTTGAGATACTCAAACAGAACATCGTTGAGCCGTTCGTATATGCCATACTGAAAATCGCAAAGCTTGCGGAACTCCTCTTCAAACCGCCCGCCCGCAATCTCCGGCGGAACAACAAAGTCCCCCTTTTTCGGACGCTGATACCTCTGAGAGTATTCGGTGAAGGAAAGATGCTCTCCGCAAAGCTCAAGCATTGAAGAGAAAAGGCGCGAAACCCTCTCAACGCCAAGATGAACGGTCGCGTGTTCGGCAACCGATGCGTGCCCGTAGTTCAGAACCCATTTTTCGTGAAACGCCGCCGCCTTGTCTCCCCCTTTTCCCTCCTCTTCAAGAACCTTGGAGATGTTCTCCCTGAAACTGTTCGGGCTTCTGCTTACATAAGCGAAAATAACCGCGATGACCTCTTCGGGAAGATTTGCGACGGTGTATATGTCCCCTTCGGTATTGGAGACATATTCCCGTATGGAGGATGCTCTTTCAGTCATTGGAATCCGACGGGAAAAGCGAGCCGTTCAGGAGACGCTCACTCTCTTCTTCAGCTCGCTCAGGAGATGTCCCGTAACAACCGCGGGACTGCCCTGCAAAACCGCGTCAACATAGTCGTCCGCGGGGCCCGCAGCCGCGCTTATAACCACCGCCCTTGCCCCTTTGCCGCGCGCCTGAGCCGGAAAGGAAGCGACGGGCTCAATGTCAAGAACGGCTCCGACACACAAAAGGAGCTCGCAGCGGTGAACCTTTATCCAGCCTTCACGTATCTCCCAGTGGGGAAGGGCCTGCCCCGGAAACGAAAGAGGGGGCTTGAGTATGCCTGTTCGGCAGACACCACAGGACGGAACCTTTTTTTCCGATCTTGCGATTGAGGTCAGAACGTCCATCATTCTGTAGTCCTTTCCGCAGTTGAGACACTGAGCCCAGTGTATTGAGGCATACATCTCAAGCACATTTGCGCTTCCCGCCTTTGTGTGAAGCCCGTCAACAGCCTGCGTTATTATCCAGACCTCTCCGCCGGACAGAAGAGAGAGCTCATAGATCGCATTGTGAGCATCGCCGGGCGCGGCGGCGGCAATCTTCGGATAGTGCCCGGACACCTTCTTCCAGTATTCCTCCCTGACTTCCTCGCTTTCCTTGAAATCGCCGATGCGGGGATTGAACGCAAGCTCGCCGGCGTCCGGTATGCCGCTTTCCACGGTCAGCTCGGGCCCGGTGAGAAAGACGGTGTTTTTTGACTCCGCAACCCACTCCGCCACAGTCTCAAGAGCGGTTTTGCCGGGCTGCTCCCCCGCTTCATAAGGCATTTGATGAGTGTAATTTCGGACTGCGGTCTTTGTCAAATAACCCCGGGCGAAAGAGCCGCGGGCGGATTGTGTAGTATATGGGCGCGGGCAATGGGAGTCTCACCGGAAAAGATAACAGAGTTCAGCGGCTCAGCCCTCCTGATTGTCTGGGATGACGGGCACGAGAGCATATATTCCTACGAGGAACTCAGGCAGATATGTCCGTGCGCATCCTGCAGAAGGCTCAGAAGCGGAAGCCGGACGGGAAAACTGCCGGTAAGGCTGAAAGAGAGTCCCGGCATCACGCCTGAAGAAATCTCCCGCGTGGGACTTTACGCCTTGCGTTTCCACTGGAGCGACAAACACGACACTGGCATCTATACCTTTGACTTTCTGCGCAAAAGATGCTCCTGCGAGGATTGCCGATAACGCGCGGCGGCACTTACCCGCCTCATACTCAACGCGCCCGGCTCAACGCACCCGGCTGACAACACACTCGGCTTCGCCCCGGGCAAACTTTATGAGCACCCTGTCGCCCTTTGCAAACGTGCGCGCATCGGTAACCGGAACGCCCGATTTCTCCTCCCCGCCCTCCCGCGCGGCATAGACAACGGAATAACCGCGCTCAAGAACACTCAGGGGGCTTAGAGAGTCCAGCCGCAAAGACGCGGAGGAACAGTCGGCAAAAGCCGATTCCAGACGGGCGCGGGCGCGGCGTTTCAAATCGTCCGAGAGCGCAAGGGACTCTTTTTCAAAAGACCGAACGGTCTGCAGAAGCGCCGAGTGAAGACGGGCGCCGAGTTCCGAGAGCGCCGAGCAAATCTCGGCTTTGCCGCTGAACGCCATCTGCGCCGCATCGGACGGAGTCGCCGCCCTGATATCCGCGGCGCGGTCTGCGACCGTCATATCGGTCTGGTGACCGACCGCCGATATGACCGGCGCCGCGGACATAACAACGGCGCGCGCCACAGCCTCGGAGTTGAAGGCGGAAAGGTCTTCGTTTGAGCCGCCCCCGCGCGCGAGAATCACGGCATCAACAGGCTCGTCGCGAAGCCTTTCCAGAGCAAGGGCAATCTCCCGGGGAGCGGAAGCCCCCTGAACACGGGTCGGAGAGACCTTGATCTCAGCGTTCGGAAATCTGTCTGCGGCGATTTTAACAATGTCACGCAGAGCCGCGCCGTCCGGCGATGTCACAACGCCCACCCTGCGGCTGAGAAACGGCAGGGGCCTTTTTCTCTCCGGCGAAAACAGTCCTTCCTTCTCAAGCCTGCCCGCAAGCTGTCTGAGGGCAACCGCGTCAGCGCCGACTCCCTTCGGCATAATGTCAAGAACCGCAAGCTGCGCAGAGCCGCGCTTCTCGTAGAAGTCCGCGCGACAGCGGCAGAGCGCCATCATTCCGTTTTCGGGAACAAAACGCATTCTTACAACCGCGGACTTCCAGCAGACCGCCCCGATGGAGGAGCGCTCGTCACGCAGTGAAAAATACCAGTGACCGCTTGAATGGGAATTGAAATCCGCTATCTCGCCCTCAACCCATATAAAGCGGGAGCCGACACCCGCTTCCACAAGGGAGCTTATCTCGGAGTTCAGCTCCGAAACCCCGTAGATTTTCTCTCCGGTCGCTTCGCCCAGAGACCGGAAGCGGTTTGCTCCGCCGGAGACGCTCATCAGTATTGATGACCCTCTTTCTTTGCAAATCTCGTATTCGCCCCGTCAAGACGGGCGTTCTCAAGATTTGCGCCGATAAGATGAGAGCCTTCAAGGTTTGCGCCCGCAAGGCTCGCATCGGAGAGGTCAGCCTTTTCAAAATTTGCTCCGTAGAGGTTTGCGCCCGTAAAATCAGCCCCCTTGAAAAAACAGCCCTTGCAGAAAGCAAGTTTCATGTTTGCTCCCGCAAGGTTTATTCCCCCAAGCTCAAGACCGGACAGATCCGCCCAGCAAAGGTCGGGAACGGTGTCGGAATTCTCTTCGCGCCACCTGTTCCAGACATCCGCTCCGCGCCTGACTATCTCAAGATGTGCGCTGTCTGCCATTGCGCGCAAACCTATTTTGCCGCCGCCGTAACCTTCTCCATCAAATCACCCTGCCTTATTGACAACACAACCTCCATCCCTTCCACAACCCTGCCGAAAACCGTATGCCGGCCGTTGAGGTGAGGCTGCGGAGAGAGCGTGATAAAGAACTGGCTGCCGTTTGTGCCGGGGCCCGCGTTTGCCATTGAAATAACGCCCGTCTCGTGAACAAGCGGATTTGCGGCGGTTTCGTCCTCAAAGCGGTATCCGGGGCCTCCGGCTCCGGTTCCCGAAGGGTCTCCCCCCTGAACGACAAAATCGGGAATAACCCGATGGAAGGTTACGCCGTCATAGAAACCCTCATTTGAGAGAAACACAAAGTTGTTGACGGTTTTCGGAGCATGTTCGGGATAGAGCTCAATCACTATCTCGCCCCTGTTTGTCCGCATTCTTACGAGATAAACGCTTCCGGTGTCTATGCTTATCTCCGGCGGCGCATCCCACTGCTTCATACTCTTTTCACCCATATAACTTTTTCCTCCGTACGGTTCGCCCCCTGATGACCATCCCTCGGCGCCGGCGACCGCAGGGGAAAAAAGCGCAACGCAGACAAGTCCCGCAAAAGCTGAAACAGCGGAGAAAAGAAAACTTCCTGGGAACAAGCTAAAACACCTCCAGCAGACCAATGCCGCACTCCGAGTAAAAATCAAGGGTTGCGCCTCCGGGAACGGTTTCGGTAACTATGTTCTCCAGCCTTCCTCCGAAAACCGACCTGTCGGGAAATCTGACAGAGGATGCTATATCAGCAAGCATCCGGGAGTCAAGAAACGCCACCACGGGCATAACTTCCAGAATGTCTTCAAGAAAGTCCTCCCTGCCCGCCGCCATTGCTCCGCGGGCGGGCAGTGTGAGAGCGGAGGCGCAAACGGTGAGAAACCTTGCGGCGCGTGAAAATATGTCAGCGCCCGGAAGGCAGCAGAAAGTCTGCGTCTCACCCCGGGTGAAAACGCCGCTCCCGCTGACCGCGGAGCGAAGCATCTCCATCAACTGCCGCTGACTCCAGACCCGCGTTCCGACCGGGTCCGCTATTTCAAAAGCCGGGCTGTCGGGCGTGACCGCATCAAACAGGCCGTTGAGCTCATCGGTCATTTTTCTTCGTTTCATAAAGCCGAATTTGAGAGCCGAGCGGAAATCCAGAACACCGGAAGACGTCTCCCGCGAGGGGCTGTCCGGACAAAAGACAGCTTTTTCAAAATCGCCCGAAGCGCGGAGCCGCAAAGCCGATTCCCTGCTTGCGCACAAAGCCGCCTTTGCGCCGCAACCTTCGGAAATTCCCGAAACGGCGCAACAGCCGAGCATAAGGACGGCGGATTCAAAAACAAACGCCTCAAAGCCCGGAACGCGCTCAACAAACACCTTGTCTCCGGGCGCTGTGCCGCCGTCGGCCAGAAAAGCCGCAACGCTGCTCACATCAGAATAAAAATCCTTCCAGGTTATCTGTTTCCAGCTGCCTGCCTCCTTTCTCTGAAAAAGAAGCTCCGAACCGCGCGCGGAAACTCCCCTGTTCATCAGCCCGCCGAAGGTTGCGGGCGCACAAGACAAAGCGGCGGCTCCGTCCGGTGCGGAATGTGCATATGAAGGCATTGAAAACTCAGCGGGATAAAATCCGACTTTGAAAGTATAATACACGGACGCAAAAATACCGGAAATTCCCATGAAAATTGACCTTCGCCATTTTTCCGAACCGCTCTTTGCCGGAGCGGCGGGCGTGGTGCGTTCGATTAGAAACGCCGGGCACTCAGCCTTTCTGGTGGGAGGATGCGTGCGCAACATGGTCTGCGGGCGCGCCGCGGGAGATTTTGACATAACCACAAGCGCGACTCCGCCGGAGGTTCAATCCTTGTTCCCGCGCACGGTTGCGATAGGGGAGAGATTCGGGGTTGTTCTCGTCCTTGACGGAAAAGACGGCTTTGAGGTTGCCACCTTCAGACGGGACTCCGACTATCCGGACGGCAGGCATCCCGAAAAGGTGATTTACGGAACAGACGAAAGAGAGGATGTTGAGAGAAGGGATTTTACTATAAACGGGCTTCTGCTTGACCCCGAAAACGGAGAGGTTTTTGACTATGTCGGCGGACTGGAAGACCTGAAAAAGCGCCTTGTGCGCACAATCGGAGAGCCGTCCCGCAGATTCGGCGAAGACAGGCTGAGGATGATGCGCGCCGTGCGGTTCGCCGCCGATATGGACTTTGAAATAGAAGGGGAAACCGCGGCGCAGATAACCGGAAACGCGCGTTTCATAAAAGATGTAAGCCCGGAGAGAATACGGGACGAGCTGACCAAGACAGTTGTGCGCGATAATCCCGGGCGCGGGCTCGGCCTGCTCAGGGAAACCGCGCTGTTGGAGCGCATACTGCCCGAAGTTGAAGCAATGGCGGGAGTGGAACAGCCGCCGGAGTTTCATCCCGAAGGCGATGTGTTTGTTCATACGCAGATGGTTCTGGACAAACTGCGGGAAAACACCCCGGAGCGCTCGGGCGAACTTGCAATGGCGGCGCTTCTTCACGATGTGGGCAAGCCGCCGACATTTGAGCGGAGCGACAGAATCCGTTTCAACGGGCACGACAGGGTCGGGGCGGCAATGGCGGGAAATATCTGCCGCCGGCTGAGGTTTTCAAAAAAGCAGACTGAAAGAATCTGCGAACTTGTAAGGCATCATCTGAAATTCAAGGATGCGACGAATATGAGGGAAAGCACTCTGAAAAGGTTTCTCGCAATGCCTCATTTTGACGAGCATCTCGCCCTGCACCTTGCCGACTGCCTTGCAAGCCACGGAATGACCGACGCCTACGAGTTTACAAAAGGAAAGCTAGAGGAGTTCGGCAGAGAGGAAATCAAGCCGCGCCCGCTCATCTCCGGCAACGACCTGATAGAAATGGGTTTTGAACCGGGGCCCATGTTCTCGGAAATCCTGTCGGAAGTGGAGGAAAGGCAGCTTGAAAGCCGGCTGAAAAACAAAGAGGACGCGCTTGGGTTTGTGAGGGAGAGATACGGAAACCGGAACGGTTAAATGCCGTTCCGGACAACCTTTCTGAATGTGAGGGATATTCTGCCTGCGGTCTCTGTCTTTTCTCTCACCTTTGCAAGAAACCGCCCGCAACCGGATTTTCATCCGGCTCCGCGGGAAGTTTTGCAAAAATGTTTGTGTTCTGAGAGTCTTAAATCTTGCCCTGAAGCAGAAACGCTATCAGAAGGGCGTAGATAACAAGCGACTCTATGAGGGCAAGACCGATAATCATCGGAGTCTGTATCTTGGAAGCCGCTCCGGGGTTTCTTGCGATTCCCTCAAGCGCCGCCGCGGTGGCGCGTCCCTGCCCGAGACCCGCTATGGCGGCCGCAATGCCGATTCCGAGACCCGCTCCGAGTCCTATTCCCATCTTGGCAATGTCGCCCGTTTCGCCCGAGGCCGCAAAGGCTTCGGGAACAAAAGCGCCGAAAATCAACGCCGCAACCCCGCCTAACATTAAAAACCTGCTCATTTTTCCTTCCTCCTTAAGTTCAGAAAAAATTTTATTTTTACCTGACGCAAACTCCGCCAACCAGAATAACCGGCGGCAAGCGCGGCTCAGTGGTGAGACTCCGCAAGACCGATGTAGATTGCCGAAAGCACCGTAAATATAAACGCCTGAAGAAAACTGACAAATATGCCGAGCCCGATGAAAAGCACGGGTATAAGAAAATGGGTGAGATTCATAAAAACCCCCATAACCATATGGTCGCCCGTGATGTTCATAAAAAGCCTCAGAGAAAGCGACACGGGACGAACGACATGACTTACAATCTCAATGATAAGCATCAGCGGGGCAAGGAACAGCACGGGACCGAGAAACTGCCTCACATAGCCCGTACCGTGAGCGCGGAAGCCGTAGAAGTTATACATAACAAAGACAAGAGCTCCGCAGGCAAGAGTTGTGTTGAGGTTGCCCGTCGGCGGGAGAAATCCCGGAACTATGCCGAGAAGATTGCAGAAAAGTATAAAAAAGAAAGAGCCCGCAAGCAGAGGAAAGTAACGTTTCGCCTTCTCTTCAGAGCCGAATATGCCCGCAAGCATATTCAGAAGAAAGTCTATGCACAGCACCTCAACGAAATTTCCGAAAGAGGCTTTTTCATCCGGCAGAGGAGTGTCTTTTGCCAAGGCGGCGCTCCTGAACCGCAAGCCCGTTACGAGGATGAAAGCAAAAACCACGGCAACGGCCGGCATATGTTCAAATTTTTCGGCGAAGCCAAGCAGTGTAAACCAGCTAAAATGTTCCACTTTTTGAAGTAAGCCCGCCGGTTATTATTCCCACAACCGCGGCGGTCAAGCCCGTAGTAAAGCCGAAAATATCCAATCTTGCAAACTTAAGCAGAAAAACGGCGATAAAGAGCAGAATAAACATCTTGAGGAAGAGCAGAAAAAGTCCTCCGGCAAGAGACAGGCTCCGCTTTCCGCCTCCGGCTGTCATTGCGGAAACCGTATGCCTGATAACCCTGACATCAACGGCGAAAATCAGACCCGCAACGGCGGCGGCAAAACCAAACCTCTCTCCGAAAAGCCACCAGCCCGCAACACCCGTCGCAAGAGAAAACAGAAGGGCAAACAGCTCCAGCCTGTGTGAGCCCGCATGCGGGCCCCCGTTTTTCCGTTTTTTTTCACTCATCGCCTTCCCTCTCCGCACCCATCCCAAGCGTCCTGACAAGAAGAAAGAGCCCCGAGACAAAACCGGCGACGAGCCCTGCAACGGTAAGGTAGGGCGCGCTGTTTTCCATCATCCTGTCAAAGCGGTCGCCGATGAAGATTCCGGCCGCAACCGAGACGGCCATCTCAATCCCGACCGCGGCGAAAAGCAGCCACCTGTTTTTCACCGGTCAGCTCCGAGAGCGTATTTGACGGCTTTGAGGGTTTTTTCAATCTCTCTGTCGGTATGCGCCCCGGAAACAAAAGCCGCTTCAAACTGGGACGGCGGCAACAAGACCCCCCGAGAGCGCAGAGCGCCGTGAAAGCGGGAAAAAGCCCGGGTATCGCACTTCAGAGCAGAACCGTAGTCATCAACGGCATCGGGAGAGAAAAAAACCGTAAACATTGAGCCCGCAAGATTGACCGATGCGGGAGCCCCAATGCGCTTTATCGTATCCCTTATGCCGTTGACAAGACGGAGCGTCTTACGGTTTATATCCGAATAGCCTTTTTTGCCGCCGATGCCCTCTATGGTGGCAAGCCCCGCCGCAACGGCAAGAGGGTTGCCCGAGAGGGTTCCGGCCTGATAGACCGGGCCGAGGGGGGAAACCATGTCCATAATCTCACTTCGGGCTCCGTATGCGCCGACGGGCAAACCGCCGCCCATAATTTTGCCGAGGCACGTTATGTCCGGATAAATCCCGTAAAGAGCCTGCGCCCCGCCGCTTCCGAGACGAAATCCCGTTATGACCTCGTCAAATATAAGAAGAGAGCCGTTTGCGTCCGCGCACTCTCTGAGCCCCTCCAGAAAACCGTTTGCGGGAGGAACAACCCCCATGTTCCCCGCAACAGGCTCAACGACAATCGCGGCTATCTTCCCGGCATACTTTGCAAAAAGCCTCTTTACCGACTCAACATTGTTATAACGCGCTATCAGCGTTGCCGAAGCGGCGGAGCGCGGGACACCGGCGCTGCCCGGACTTCCGAATGTTGTTGCTCCGGAGCCCGCTTTGACGAGAAACCCGTCCGCATGGCCGTGGTAACAGCCCTCAAATTTCACTATTAACTCCCTTTTTGTGAAAGCCCTCGCAAGACGGACGGAACTCATCAGGGCTTCGGTGCCGGAGTTTGTCATCCTGACTTTGCTCACCGACCTGAAAGCCCTCGCCACAACCCGGGCGAGCCTTACCTCGGCTTGGCAGGAAGCTCCGTAGCTTGTGCCCCTTGCGGCGGCGGATTTCACGGCGCGGACAACACGCGGGTGGGCATGGCCGAGAATCAGGGGGCCCCACGAAGCCATGTAGTCCACATATCCGTTGCCGTCCTCATCAAAAACATAAGCCCCTTTGCCCCTTGAGATAAAAAGCGGAGCCTCCCCGACCGCCCCAAAAGAGCGCACGGGGCTGTTGATCAACGTTTTTTACTAGGACACTTCCAGCTAAGGTCAACGAGGAATTTTTCAAACAGCCAGTGCCCTCCC
>JAOWAR010174520.1:6333-16453 GCA_028571005.1 Clathrina lutea | reverse complement strand
TACTCACAATCTGTACATGCATGCAGCAACACACCTAGAACGCACGCAGTACTCGCTCACCATAGTTACTAACGCACACAGTAGCTAGATACCGACAGATCATACCATGCACACAACAGAAACAGACTCCAATGAAATGCACATTTTGTCACCTTACATAGTAACTATACCACCTTGCACCCACAAGTGGACAGTGTACACTTTCCCTATAAAACACGCAACTAGTCCTGACTCAGCACCAGATAAACTAATGATGGTGTTGACGCCAAAACGTCTTCTCAACACCATCCTTTTCATTCCTCAATTCGCGTGAACTACTGTTCTTAACATAATAATCAAATAACTTAGCCCCTCAACCTGCTCCCTTTTCACGTGTCGGCTATTCAATTTCTCTGGTAATCCCACTGGCTTATCATCCCTCCTGGTATGGCCTCCCACCTTCCATCTCCCTCCTGCACACCCCTCCGCATGTCTCCCAATATCCCTTTCCTCCCTTTTCATCTCGATCCTTTCTGTTCTTCAATGCGACTCTTGTCTCACGTTCTCATCATTCGCTGTCATACCACCGCCAAACACGTACCTTCATCAGCCATGTATGCAGCCAAATCGACCGAGCTTCCAAATCGAACAGGCGTGGACAGCTTTCGTCGGTAGCCACTTGCCGAGAATCTCTTCAGGTCTGAGAAAACATTGGTTAAGGGAAACCTATCGAAGAATGGAGGCTCAGGTTAGCCAGCTAGAGCTCTTGTTAAGCAGGACAGGTTTTACAGTCATGATGGCTGTGCTACGAGATATGCCACAAGATTGACACCTGTCACTTATTATTTTTCTGTTTCTCTTTTTGAAACACCAGTTTCTACGAAAACTAAATGTCGCACAGCTTGAAGCTCTAATGAACCTCTTCAAGCTATTTGTGAAGCAATCATAACCACATCCGGTATTGTGGCCAAACTCAAATATTAGGCACAACGATTCGATCAATTGCGCCCACATTTCACCATGGTGCCTACACTGTGTGACAACCAATGCTACCCACAATGCAGTTGAGCTGCATTAGCATTCATCCAACAATCAACCACCGAATAATATTGCTGAAAATATGGATAATGGGCTTCCTAGAGCTGAAGCTAAGCTTTGTACAAAGGCATTTGTATGGAGTGAGCTGATATAAAGCCAATGTCGAACGGACACTGAGACAACTTGCACTTCTTTTTTTTTCTTTCTTTCTTTTCCTCCTGTCATCAATTTGTGTGCAGCTTAGACATGCATGCACGTGGCTGTACATCGGAATATTTAATGGCTTGGCAGGGCGTGTGCAACTTGGGACTCAGGATGGATAGCGCTAAGTCAGTCAGAGTACAGCACAACTTTCTGCATGCCAGCCTTACTGCAGTGTAGCTTTCAGCACGCAGCATGGACGTAGACCAACTGGATGAAGCATAAGAGCTCAAGGTAACGCTCTTCTGTCTATGCAACATATTGATTCTTTGTTCTTGCGTGTGTTTTTTTTCGTAATACAGAATCAAAAGCTTGGCAAACCATCGCGGAGTCCTTTAATGCTCGTCAGCAATGTAGAACAATCTCATTTTAGCCTTATTTCGCCTAGATCAAGTGATGTAGTTGTGTTTTGGATACGAATAATGAGGATGTCTGGAAGCCGCTGAATTGTAAACTTCTTGCTGCAAAGTTGTCGTTTTCCACAGTTGTCGCACACCTGAGAAAATAGGCCAGTTGGAGAAAGAGAAAACACCTTGTCAGTGAATCGTCATAGCAACAATATGTCTTCAATTAAGTTACTTTTCCGAGGGCAAAATCAGTTTCAATTTTTCTTGTAGCATTTTATTGTAGCATTTTATTGTAGCACTTGAGCCCTTTGCCATCCTGCCTGGCAATTTCAACAAATGTTACATACGTTGCATAAAGAAAAGAAACATGCTCACGAGTTGCTTACTTCTTTCTGCATGAATGATCTTTACATGCACAGCACGCTTCTTTATCATTTCAACAATGGGATTGGCAGTTTGGAGAAAAGAGGAGAGAGAAGACCAGGCTTGAAAGTTAAAGTTGAACAGTTTGAACCGAAATGGGGAACTCAGGAGAACATGTCTTTTATACTTTTAGTGGCAACAGGTGGAGTTCACAGACAGACTAACCGGCTTCTCGTTCCCGTCGAGAATTTCCTCCCGAGTGAAAAGAGAGAGGCAGTCGTCCAGCGTCACTTCACCATGAAGGTCGTCGTGCACGTTGGTATTCCAACCGAGGTGGTCGTAGCTCGTTGATCGCACGGCCGATCGAATGGGTCGGCTAATCGCACTAATAGAAGAGGAGCCCTAGTCCAAGAATTGGAGTAATGGGATTGAACATAAAAGCAAAGAAAATCATGCTTCTTGCTTCAATGTACCAAGAAAGCTTTTTCTGTGTTTCCTCAATGTGAGGTTTCCTTTCCAGTTTTAGGCAGCAGAAATAGATGTTCACACAACTCTCTTTGGATGAGTTAAATTTGTTCATAAGCACAGGAAGCTCATTTCTGATCTGGCTCTGGATCATTTCCAATTTTTCGTATTTTGGGGATGGGTGGCTAGAAATAATAAACTTTCGAAAAAACAACAACAAAAAAAAACACATAAACATAACATCAATGTGTACAGATCTCTTACCGAAAATCTAACATTACTCAGGCAAAGCCGAAGGCGGAGCAGTACACTCATTGAATTGAACAGGTGCCAACTTTCATGGCTAAACTCACCCCAGTGTTCTTTGAAGAAACTAAATTCAAGAGGAAGAGTAAGTATGAACTGACCTGAGGGATTGGAAGTGAAAGGTCCCAGAACGGATCGAACGTGTTCGATGATGCTTTGCAAACCGAACATGTCAAGGTGCTTCGCAGCTGACCAACGAAAATATCTGGAAAAGAGCAAAAAAGAAAAAAGAAGAAAAGAAAGGAACGCAATGTCATTTTTTGGTCTGCATTTGAACAACAGAGAATTGAGTTTGCCTTGCGAGTAGCTCAGTCTAAAACACAACGTTTCTATCGTTTATTGCATTACCTGTTAATGCGCTGTTCTCACGTGTCAGGTACGCCTTAAAAGCAGCTTCTGCTTGCTGAGAGCAGCTGGCCAGAAAAAGGAAGAGACAATTGTTTCCTTTCATACTGCAAATACAAGGTTACAACTTGAACTGTACCTCCCAGCAAATACAATCTTAAAACTCCGACCGTAGCTCCCAGCACTTCAGCCAAAACTGGGTCACCTAGGCCAGTGATCAGTTGAAAGGGAAAACATGCCTGTTAAAAATTGTTAAGTCAATTTCTGACTTCATCGAAATGTTTGACGAAGGGTCATTAGCTAGAACTCTTGTGAAATTGCAGTCTTGGAGAAAAGAAATGTTGCAGACAGCAACATTATTATGATGGTCGATGCTGTCTTGCAGAGTAGCCCAGCAACTAACATGCTTTGAAAACCTGAAACCAGGGAAACGTAACTCAACTTTGAAGAAGAGAAGCAAGCATTGTCACAGAGTTCATCTCTTTCAATCATTCAGCTCTAAAAACTTGTGAAATATTCACACCTCAGGTGTTTGACTGTCTCCGCATCAAAGTAGGACTTTGGCCGCTTGATGACACGATTGAGCTCTGCGTGAAGTCCCTCCAGAACAGCGTGAAGAAGCTCCTGTGCATCTTGTTGGCTGCATTGGCAAGACATGATAAAATAACCACTATTAACAGGAGTTGTGCATTGCTGCCTTGGCGGTTGGTCATCTGCTCGATCTTCTAGTTTGGTTCAAAGTTCTGACTGTCATTCGGTACTCTCCATTCACTTCATCTCAGATCGATGGCAAATGAAGCACTCTAAACTACCATTATAAATCAATGGCTGCATTACCATATTACTATGCATTGAGCATGAATGGTTGGTCAAGGCTTTGCTTTGAGTATCTTCCACAACAATGGTGCTGATGCTGTAGCCAGTCTTCACACTGTGTATACTTTGAGCAGAGCAGAATCCAATCATTTTGTTTGTAATGCTGCCAATGGACTGGGCCTTGAAAAACACGCCAGGCTTGAAGGCTGTCAAAAGTCACAGTTTGGCAAATCAAAGTGTGAATGGCTATATCTTCACATACCTATACCCAGTGAAACGAGGCGCCACACGCTGAACTTGAGACTTGAAGTCCATTGGCGAAATGGCATCAGCGCTCCCATGCCATAAGCTCTTCAACAGTTTTGTAAATTCTTCAGAAGAGAAAAGATGACAAAGAGGAGAATGCCCCATTTTGATGAAGAAATACACTTGGGAGACGCGGTTCAGTGTTGCAAGTTGTAACTATTCACCTCACACACTTGGCAATCATCAGACTATACTGAACACAACAGGTAGACCTTAGCTATATAGACAATTAGCTGCTAGTGGGTGTTAGGCTGGTGGCACTGAGGGTTGAGTGTGGTGTCGACTGTCAAGAGCAATATGTGGTATTGGTGTATGGTGCTAATGGGTGGTGGATGGGCAATAAAACGGGGAGGTACTCAGGAAGGAGGCAAATGAGGAGGCAACAAAGGTAAGGGGAGCAGGAACGCTGGACGGCATCGCGTTGTGTTTGGAAAACAAAATGGGAGGTTGAACTTATTTTCATTCTGACACTTGGAGACCAACTAAGATTTCTTGCTGAGAGAAGGTGCTTTGTCTGCCCGGAGTACTGCCAGCTTCTCTGCGAGGCCTAAATTGCACCTTTTACATTTGTTGGAGATGTTTGAAGAGGATTTTGTAAACCAACAGGCTTAATCAATTAAGCTTCAAACAAAGACCAACCCATTCAGTTGTCATTGCATGTGTAAAAATTCCCATGGTCTCAGGTTGGTTCAACCTCTTTTGGGAGCACTTTGGCCATTTTTGATCATACAAATATTAAGCATTTTTCAGAACTAGGCAGTGAGTTTCAATGGTCTTTCAAATATTTCTACATTCATGGAGAATATCACATCATTTTGTGACCTTCATATTTTAGGCTTCATGGGGTAGCTTACCAGCAACCATTCGACCTTTCCCAGGCGCCTTCTCCAAGAATAGCCTGCGAAGTGTGCCTGTGTGGCTAAGGCACTGGATGATAGAGTTCATGAAACACTGCAAATGGAAAGAAGCCAAAAAAAACAGAAGGAGTTGAAAAAGAAGAACTTTGCCAAGCAAGGCTTCCTGGAAATGATGCAAGGCTTCCTGGAAATGATCATTAAGTAAACTGCACTGATCTCGGCATGGACACACTGAATGTAAGATGGACTGAAGCCAGTCAGTGTGACACAAGTATATCAGTAACGGAAGCTAGCCAGTGCCTGCATCTTATGACCTCATCATAAGCAGGTCAAGGTTCTACTTTCTCAGCTACTTCCCAAGCATAACCAAGGTCGAGGTTCCAGAGTATGTGATGTAATTACCAGAGTGCATGATGTAATTACCAGAGCGCATGATGTAATTACCAGAGCGTATGATGTAATTACCAGAGCATATGATGTAATTACTAGAGCGTGTGATGTAATTACCAGAGCGTATGATGAAATTACTAGAGCATATGATGTAATTGTCAGAGCATAAGATGTAATTGCCAGAGCGTATGATGTAATTACCCGGTCAAATCACATGCGTAGTGCGTAACAATACGTAACATCCATGGTTGTGGTTCCAAGACCTCTGGCGTGGCTCCAAACTCAGTAAGTAAACATGCAGTTGTGAAAATGATCATCAAATTGTGCTTGCAGCCTGTCCAGCAGTTGCTGAGTGGCCATCTCTTTGAAACGAGACATTCAACATGCATGAAGGACTTCATATTGATGGCAGCTAAAGGTGGGCTCTTACCGTGTTGCCAAGGTTGCGGAGGCCAACACAGCCGTTGCCCCTGACCAAACTCGCACTTCCTGTAGTTGACGTCTGAAATGAGAGTAAAGGAAAAAACAGGAAGGAACTTGTGGGTTTCCCCTTTCATTCAAACTCCCTTTCTTTCCATGAAACTCTGAAACACCCTATGCTTGTGGCATTCTACTGTGGCGCCTGATAGACATCTATGCACACAGCTTCCCACTCACTCTAGATTAGCTCACTTAGGCACACTCCCACACCCACATAAAGTTGGATAGAATAAAGATAAGAACAAACTTGAACCTGCTGTGGTGAGTTTGTCTCCTCACATGGCGCAGCGAACAGAGCCAATCCTCGACGAGTGAATTTGTTCCTACGTTGTGGCCAAATTGGTATCCCTTTCACCAATGATGGCCTGTATGTTGTCATTCAATGATAAAATGAAGACCTGTGCCAATTGATACTTCTGAGTTGTTGCAGTCCAAAGCTTGTCAGAGCCTGGCAGCCCCCTACCTCCTTCTTCCTTCATCATCACATGCTTTGATTTCAGGTATGTGTACAAAGTTACACCTTGCAATCATTGTAGCAAACCCATTTTCTGAATGTATCTTTTTGATGTTCCTTGCTGAAAACCTTTGACAAAGTCCAATGAGTAGATTTGGCTAGAAGTTTGGCTGTGGCTGTGCATGTTTCCACGATGGCACCGACAAGAGAAATCTGAAGGCAACAACAAACCTACAAGAATCTGTGTAATTTTCAACAGTTTTTCCCAGGCTCGCTTTCCCATTAAAATATTTTGGGCAGCATATCTACCATTTCAGGAGAATTTTGGCATCGAGTCACGGGTCATTGTTGACTGCCTCAGAACTTAAGCTTACCATTGCAGTGGATGTTCGAGGGGTGGAGAAGCTCTCTCGATCACTGGAGAATCTTGGAAACGTGCCTCCTGCTTCACTCGCCCTGGTCGTGCTGCTCAAACCATTCGGAACCAGCGAGGAGGCAACGATCGTGCTCTGCCCAGAGGCTAAGGATGGTGAAATTTTGTCTCTTTCCAGAGAAGAGCTGTATAGTTTTTCTGCCGGACGGTCCGGCCCGGTGTTCCTTCCTCCGGCGGTGTGAGTGGCCTCCGACAGCGGCGCTACGGCCTTTAGCGGGCCGTTCGTTGGACGCCCGGTGGCGACCGCTAGCGACTGCGCCGTCGATAGCGACGTCTTCGCAGCTACCAGGCTTGAGTTTGAAGACGTGGCGAAGCTAACTCTGCGCGGTACAGCCGACCGTCCAGCGTCGCCTCTCGCCGATTTCAAGCTGCTCTTTGGCATAGGCGGAAGCTGGGAAGGTGTCTCGTTGTCGGCTCCCACGGTCGAATGTCGGCGATGTCCATCGTTCTTCGCCTTGGTCAGGGTATCGACAGGCACGCCTTTGTCGAGGGAGCGACTGCGTGGCCTTGCACCGCTCGTCACTTTCTGCGCCTGGCGAGGTACCCGTCTGTCCATCTGAGGTGTCGACGTGCTTACCGCAAGCCTGCCGCCCTTCTGAAGCAGCGTTGAGTGATCAGATTGGCGCTCGAGATAGGCGTTCGACACAAGCGACGACGACCTGAAATCGACCGACACGTGCGGAAACTTCCGCCCCATCTGTGGCGAGTAGAAGGGTTTTCCTCCGGGGGCGGGGAGTGGCATCGCGCGGTGCTGCGAGAAGTCTGTCTTCCACGACGTGCTGAGGTTGTTTCCTCGACTGGTATAGCTCTTCACAGCGGACGGTGCTGACGGTTGATAGGTGGAGGGGTATGGAGCGGCGGGACGACCTGTCCTCGCCGGAAAGCTGCCTCCAAGTCCTCCTCGAGTCATATCCATCAATTCGACGTGCGGCCGCAGACAGCAATAGGAGGTCGAAGGGTCGTCTGCATGCAGCGACCAAGCTGTCAGTGCCCAACTACCGCAACTGGATCTCGCTTGTGGTGAATGGCCATTCCCATCTCTCGACACCAAACAAATACTCGGGAGGTTTCGGCTTTGACATCTTTGTTTTCCACTGCAGGCTGGAAGAAAGAAGAATCTACAAACGAAGTAAGGCGTCAATCTGACCTTGTATCCAAGGCCGGCCTACACTCCTTTGTTGCCATGGGTATATCTTATTCCGGCGTACGCGTGTATATCGATGCAAATCATATTACATGCATCAGATGCGAGCAGATTTGATCAAGCCGGCGCCCAGGTTTGAAAATTGAATCGGTGACATGAGCTCTCGCATATGCTGTTCTACACTACAGACTAGACTACATACAAGTCGAGCCGTGAGGAGGTATAGGGTATCTTTTCGACACTGAACGCGTTAACGGTAGATCCACATGGTTGACGTATTTGGCTCGGACGAATAAATGTCAGTGAGTAACTACAATAGTTTGACGAACTCGTGGGGTAGAATTTTGCTGATCGAGCCCTTCGATCAGTCCAGGGCTACGGCCACTGAGTACTTGTGGAAGCACGCCTGCTTGTTCGCCCGAAGCGAGCTATCCGACAAGCAGCGATGGTATCACACTGCAGTCGCTACTCTTCCTTGCCAGACATACACTCATGCCTAACGGTAAGAGATAGCGAGTACCGATAGAATAGGCAGTTTACCTCATTCAATAGCCAAGTTTCGATTCGGCAAAAATTTACTGAAGACTCTATCAACATGACGCTAGATTGGCTTCATCTTTCCTCATCGTCTATCGCCCCATAAAGGCCCTTAAAGCCTTAGAAGGTCAGTCTGCAACGCCGATATCTCTTTTTTTGCTTGTTCAAACGAAGACCCAGGTATGTGCGCGTTGGCCAGGAAAAGAAAGTTTGTAGGACGTCATCTCTGCTATCTGATCCAAGGAGCAAACGGGAACTTAAAAATAGCGCATTCGTAAAAAAAAATAGCTCTGCCTGGGAACGATAACTGATTTAAAAACAGGATACAAAATGATGTTGCATTTAAAGCGAAACATTCGTTACCTACAAAAATAGAGAAATCGGCAAAGGAAAGGAGCTGCAAACTCTTTCTGTTGCAAACTTTGATATAAAGGCAAAACGTGGAAAATTCCTGTGGAACAACAGCTCAGTGAAAGAATGCTAGTTTGATGTGTGGAAAAGTAGTGACTGATGGGTTTCGAGCCTTGGGAGCCAGAGGCTCGGGCTCAATATTTGCATGAAATGAACAGAGCTTAGAGTAAGACTATTTTGTTGTTTAGCATCAATGTTCTTAAACCCAGTCACACCATCGGCGCGTTCATTTATTCATGAAGCCTGTGAACTTTGATATTTGCGCTTTAAGATTTAAGTGACCGTATCCTGAAGCTCATGTGGTTCATGAGTAAACAAATGCCCCCAGTGGGATGCAATAGCCCCCCCCCCCCCCATTCAACTCTGTAGGATTGGATGAAGCATACTTCCCTTGATGGACACTGCTAGTGCAGCCTTTGTTTTTGTACCCAGTGCCCGGACTCCAATTAAGACGAAAATAACCCCAATTGTGCAGAAGGCATCTGTGAGGAAGATGCAGTTTGTTGCCATAGTAAAAAGGCAACGTAAATGAAAAAAAGATATGCAAGTGAATACATATGGCCTCATTTTAGTGCAAACCCAAAAAACGGTGAGGAAATGCTCAACTGTGGAAAATTGGCATTCTTGTAAGCAGAGAATTGATAATTTATTCTCATGATTTAGATGGGCGCTGAGAATGCACGACTGGAGAATAAGTGTGCTCGCCTGAAGGCAGTCAATCAAGACCTCCTCCACCAACTGCTGGCAAGTCAGCACAGGATTGCGGCAGTGCTGTCAGGACAGCACAGCGGAGGACATGCAGGATGCCATTGTCAGTGGTGAGTGAGAGAATTTCAACTGAAGGTATTTTCTTTTTCTTTTCTAGGCGTTCTTTTTCCTCCTTGCTCAAGTTTTGAGTTACTCATTTATATCTGCATGACAAAGCTCATCACTTGGGAGGATGTCGCTGCTTTATTTTCTGATTCATCACCGGTTGGTCTTTTGAACTGCAAAGTGACGTTCCACCACTATTGCTGCTTACCCTAGCTGTCATACGATCGGAGAATTCTGAACAGACCCAATGATTGTTCTGTGCAAGCAGTTTGGTGCGTTGTACTATGAGTGTGTTAGTAGAATATGAGTGTGTTAGAGTGTGATTGTGTTAGAGTGTGATTGTATTAGTAGATATGAATGTGTTAGAGTGTGATTGTGTTAGAGTGTGATTGTGTTAGAGTGTGATTGTGTTAGAGTGTGATTGTGTTAGAGTGT
>JAOWAR010174409.1:0-16457 GCA_028571005.1 Clathrina lutea | reverse complement strand
CGGTTGCCTAGTTTAGCATCCCCCAGTCAGATTAGGCAGAGCCGCGGCTGCCGAATTTGACTGGGGGTAGTCAAATCTGGGGGATGTCAAATTAGGCAGGACAGCGCCGACTCCTGGGTGGATGTGATAGCCTACAAACCTGCATCATTGCCCATCCTTTTTAAAGATTATGTCTTTGTGTTCCGATTCTCGTGTTCTAGGTGACGTGGTGCCGCAGAGTCGAATCGCTGCCTCACGGAGCTAGGCATTTGTTAATTTTTCCTTAATCGATTCATTTCCTAGGTTTGGCTAAACCACTTCTTTCAATCAACCAAGCTAACTCAGCTTTCACCGTTTCTTTTGGGGTCTGGTAAGTTCCAACCACGCTGCTCGCAATAATTTTCCGGTGTTTACTGGCCACCACCACCTTCCGGCCCGCGGACTCCGGCGGTGGACGGGATAGCCTGGCCTGGCCTTGAAACTGCGTCAATACTATTTTTTGTGATGACGTGTTGGCGTAGCGGGTAGTATGGCGAATCTAGGCGGCTGTCTGCTGGACGATCTCGTTCCACAGGTGCGGGGCCTGATCTGGGCACGGACTTCGTCGTTTGTCAATTTTTCTTCAATCGATTTCTATCCCCCGTGATGTCCCACCTCTGCTTCCCAAAACACATTTTTCTTGTACATGTTTCAAAAACACCATATTTGGTCTCGTCGGGGTCACCACTTTTGTCGTTCGGTTTTTTTTAGAGAGGAGGTTGGCGTCTGACCTTATTTTTGGTAATAGTACACCTAATGCCTCTTTTGGTCCGAGTACACAGCAGCTTTCTCCTTTTTTTTTTCTCTCCTCGCCTCTCGGGTTGTGCTTTTTCTTCCTCTCTCTTCTGTTTCACTTAAAACAAGATAGGCCAAAGTTTACTTTTGCCTTGGGTTCATTTCATTAAACACCACGTTGATCAAGTCTGGGCCACTCCTGTTTTTTCTACATTCCCTCATTTTCATAGATAAGGGTCTTATCTGACCCACGTTTTGTTGAGAGTACGGCTAATGCTGAATATGGCAGTGGACTAGACAAAGGAGCACACTCTACCAGAATAGTTTGTTTATCATTTTTCACTCCCTTGGGGTGGTGATGATCACCAATGCAATAGTATTGCATTTGTACGAATATATTCTCCAGTACGGTCCGTAATCGATACCGGCGTCGGGGGTGCCTTGAGCAAACGTCGAGACAAAACGAAAAGAAGGAGGCACTGCATGTGTCCAGAAAGAGGATTTTAGTATCCGTTCCAAAACGTTAGAGATTTCGCACAACAACCAAATAGGTCTGTATTGTGTTAGTACAGATCGATGTCCACCATTTTAAGAGATAAGGATTACAGTCGCTGCCTTCCAGTCACAAGGGAGCTTACCGGTGGAGATACTATGGTTATAGAGATGGGAGAGATTATGAAAGACCTCCCTTCTTAGAACATGTAGTAGCCGTAGAGGAACGCCGTCAGGAGTGGAAGCCTTTCCTACATTTAATTTGGAGGTGATGCAATGGACTTTGTCACTTCCGACGGCGAACGTGGCCAATGCAGTCGTCACTTTAGGGGTCTGAATTGCTGGAAGGGCGCCATTTCCGGCAGACTGCTGTGATTGTCAAACAAAGAATCCATTAAAGGCGTGCGTCTTGTTCTCGGCGGATTTGTTGTTTGTTGTACACATTATTCATAGTTTTAATGTCGGGAAAATTCATTGTCTTGTCTTTGAAGGTGACCGCATAGAATCTCATGTTGACGTGGTGGCTGAGTGGGTTCTTAAATAACTTAGAGCTAGGTAGTTCTTCTCTTTTCTTTTCTTCCCCTTTCCCGAGCATTTAAAAGTTTCTTTTCGTTCTCTCGTTTGCTTTCTTGGTATTTTTTTTAGTTAAACTATCTCCCATCCCTCTTCCTTTTGCATCTTGCTTGTTGGAAGTTTCTTAAGAATATGACATCTCTTCTTCCGTCTAATCCCTTGATTTCAAGTGCCGGGAAGAAAATGTCTTAGCAAAGACGATTTTCGAACAATTTGGCAAGAAAAAGCAGGTTTAAGCATTTGTAGGAGAAAATTGGCATTGCTGGAAGAAAAATGTTTAAAACACCATCATTTTTCACCAAGAAATACTTCAGTTAAGGAGTGACATCAAGCTTGCCAGGAAGCTGGAGAAAGGTATTCAGGCGCCGCAAAGTACAGGTGTGGACCGCCATACTCTGCAAAAGCCCTCCTGGAAAAACACCAAGTCATTGTGTATGGCAACACATTCTTCACGTTCACCATGCTAAGTCGCTTTAGTGACGAGTTCAGCTTTTGCGTTTCCAACTCCTACCGGTATTCGAATTGACGCTAAGCGGTGCAAACAGGATAGAATTTAGGGCTAACATGCTAACACAGGTTGACCGCTCTCTTTCTCCAAGAAGTTTTGTCCAAGCCATGCTTTCTCTGTTCAGTTCTTTCAAGACCTCAGAAGTGGTCACTTGCTGGTCAATTGCGGATGTTCTTTGAATCTCATTTGGGAAGGGGCCTTTTCTCTTGTTACTAGTGTCTGGAAGTGAACAGACAAAGCCCGAGGTATGTTGCGGACCACGTTACGAACGACAGCTTTCACTTGAGCCCACGTCCTTTTGCCAGGCGTTCAACTTTTGCAGCTCGCGAAATAATGCCACGTACACGTGATTCAAGTTAATGGCAGCCGGAGTAGAGCAGAAACCCGATCTTGGCAGGCCAGCCGAAATTACCAGGAACACTAAATTACACGTCGACAAGGCAAAGTCATTTTTGCGACGTCACTGGCTGCCAAGAAAAACCTTGCTTCTCCAAAGCGATCTTTCAGCCTACGATTGCTGAATACTACATGTAGTATGTTACACATTCATGGATGTCATGGATGTCGGCCCACAGGGAAGGCCAAAGTGTTATCATTGCGCGCCAGTAAAAACAGGGCTTATACTTTACTGCAATTCTCCAATGGAAAACCCACGTGCAGGGAATCCTCTTGCCGTGCTGGTGGTCTTTGCTGGAGGTCGCATACACTTCAACAAGAAGTGTGCAGCAAGCGTTTTGCATTATGTGCGGCCGTCGTTAGAATACGGGTCACCTGCCTTGCACGGCACGCTCCGAGAGGAGGAGGCTTCGGTTGAATAACGTCAACCAAGCGTTGCCCGTCGACTCCTCGTTCCACCATGGCGAACAGAGGGAAATGGACCCATATTGAAGGAGAATGACTGGAAATTCTCCCCGTGGCGTTGTGAAGTACTTAGCACGACCCTTTTGCACCAGCTCATTCATCCACTCTTCTTTCTGACTGCACGCCTTTTTCTCCTTTTAAGACAGCTTGCTGTTACGTTAAGTAATATCAAGTGTAATTCACTTTCGAATTTCTCAGTCGGCAATGTAAGTACTCCTCTACCAACGAAGGTTCACCACTTCCCGGCCGTTGGCTTTGAGAGGTGGAAATTAATGAAGGAAGATAAAGCCAGAGAGAGAGAGAGAGAGAGAGAGAGAGAGAGAGAGAGAGAGAGAAAGAGAAAGAGACAGACAGAGAGGGACGGAGGGAGGGAGGGAGGTAGGGAGGGAGGGAGAGAGATAATGATAATCAGTGGGTGAGCGAGAGAGAGAGAGAGGAAGAGAGAGATGAAGAGTTGGGTTTTACATACAAACTTCAAGTGTAAGGCTCTAAATAAAATATTCTTTTTCACAAGCTGCCGTAAACACTGCATGCTTTAAGCGTGCACCGAGGTCCACCTGAAGAGCTTCATGATCAAGCACTGATCAACATTCTGTTTGTAGGCTTGCCACTACCCTGATCAGCTGATCATTTTTTTGCCCATCATTAGGTTGTAGGCTTTTTCTTATTCCCAGTGAAGATCAATCAGTTGCCAATCTAGATCGATAAGAAGCGGGTCAAATAGCCAGTCACTTTTGTTCTAGTACCTCGTGCCCAGACTGACTCGGACGTCCCTGCTTGGCAAATTTCATGGCCGCACGAAGACCAAGAAAGAACTAAAATTAGAAGCGCCCTGAAATGCTCCTCAGAATAGTGTACTTCTACAAATATTCTACCAAAAAAGAACAAGCGACTTAATTCCATTGACTATAAAGGAACAAAAGACAGCAAATTTCAGACACAAAACACAAGAGAAATCTAAGGAAATCGGCCGAAGGATATAAAAATACGAAAGGGGAAGCTGCCTTTAATTATGGCCCCGATTTACCAAAACTGGATTGAAGAAAATCTTGATTCAACGGTAAGGCTTTCTCTATTGAAGCCATGCATCGTCACAGTGCATGTGAAAACAATTACTGGATTTGTAGGTTTGTTTTCATCAACCACAAAACTGCTTTACAGTGTTCGGCCCAGCTCTTGTTCATATAAACTACCTTGCACCAAATGACGTGCTTTCTTCTTGATCCTCGTATCTAGCTAAAGTTCCAATTATCTTAAGTTAAGTCTACTTGAATGCCAACAAACTTTGACCAGACACAATAGTGGCAGATTAGTAACTTTTGACTTTTGCCGTTCGGAAGCATGAGCTCGACTTCAGATTTGGTACAATTTTCTCCTCAATCCAATTCCAGGAGTGTTCTTCAAATCCCGGCTCCAGGCACACGTTAAATGCCTTTCCAGTTCTCAACTGCGAATGGATGCCAATTCAAATGCAGGTATTTGCACACCACAACCCAATGATCAAGTTAAAGACTGTTCAATGAGTTACGTGTTTGCACAAGTTTGTGATATCCTTGAAGCATTAGCAAAACTTTCACAACAAGATTTTCATCAACGTAAGCTGAATTCCCATGTGAGATTTTCAAAGAAGTAGTTAATTTGAATCGTGTGATAAAGGAAAGTCCAACAGCAACATAGACCATTTAACGATATAACTATTACACTTTCTTAAGGGTATCACCTGTTCACTCTTCTAAATGATGTACGTGAAAAATTAAATGTCATCTGCCAATAAAAAGGCTGTCAGTAAATCAGACGATTCGTCTTGATCCTTGTCTTTTGGCGTTATTTACGCATGGTGGTACTTCACGTCTACATTGGCCGTGTCCCCTCCATCGGCATCCCAGGCTTTGAAATGCAGCTGGGTTCTGCCAAAATCGATCTGAACTTTGACTTCGCGATCAGACCCGGCTCGCTCTTTTGGAAAGGCAACGGACAGAACAGTCAGCAACTCCAGACCTGTTGTGTACTGTATATTCTTGTCACTGCTTTTAAAGATACTGAAATCCGCTGTTGTTTGCATAGGACCAACAGGAAGGTATGATTCTTCTCTGACTTGCCCGATTCTCACCGCCTCGCCAGCTTCCACGATCGTATCGAAAATATTGGTACAAAAAGCTTTTCCATCCGGGGGTGTGAACTTTAGGTGGGGTGGATGCACAAGGGGGTCGAAGGGAACATATGTACGGATGCCGTAGGTGTACTTGGAGATCCGCACAATAATGGTGTCGGGATTCTGCCCGAACATCAAGGCTCCCTTCAGAATGGCCATGCTCGGATTCTTTGGACGAATGATTCGCTGTCTAGGTTTTTCAAACTTCCCATGCAGGTGCTTTATGAGGAAGGGGGACTCAGCGAAGCCGCCAACAACAAGGATGCATTCAATGCCACCGATATTCAAGAGGAGCTCGACATGGGAAGAGATTTTTTCCAACGCCAGCTTGAAACATTTCGCGAAGACAGCTGCTTCAACGACAATGCAGCCCTTTTTCTTGCGATAAGAAACACCTTCCAGTGCTGCACATGACTTACTCAGGTCTCCACCAGCGCGCGATACTGCCGCCAGGAATTGGGTCGAGAGTCGAATGGTCACTTTCTCGGTGTCTTCATCCATGCTGACCTTGGCATTCTCCACGCCAACGCAAATCACCTCCATCCAGTCATCTTCTGTCAGTTCTTGAGCCACTTGTTGACCGATGGCTGCCTCAATCAGCTTCTTCACTTCAGCATCAACAAGCGTGCCTCCCCAAGCTCCACCTGTCGGTTGGTGAACCTCTGCAATGGTCATGGTCTCCGTATTCAGATCGTGGACAGTTACATCCACTGTGCCACCGCCGCAGTCCACTACCATGTAGCGCAATTTGTGAGACGAACTTGTCCCTCCATTCAACTCCCTTCCTGCTTGAAGGAGATCATCACGACACGCAAGGGCGGCTCCTTCGGGCTCCAGAGCAATGACAATGTTGTTCTGCGATGCACTCTTTCCCAACCCGGCCTGATTTTAGATAAACAGAGAAGATCAACATATGTGAAAATGTGAACATCAGCTGTAGCATGTCATTTACTCCAATTCCTAGCTTTTTCTGTTGTCAAATCACCCTCATTTCATTGTGTCTACTGAACGAAATTGGTGTTGAACCACGTGGAGCATGTGAAAAGAAATTAGGATCTGAGGGATCCAGACTGGGTGGACATGACTGGAGAGCTGGGAACTTTCTCCTGAAAAGAAATTGTTGCAACACCTATGAAAGAAACAGGGAGAGAGACGATGGTTAGAGGAAAGATGCTGTGAAGCTTTAGCTACAGGGTCTGAGGTCCAGTGCGACAGGAACCTAGGTGCAGGGGCTGGCAGGCCAGCCGTGCAGAACAGGTGTGGCACTATCAAGCCGGGAAGGATTGCTGGAAGAGAGTGAGAGACCCCGAGAGAAAGACGGAGGGAGAGAGAGGTGAGCCATTGAGCCAATAGGGAGCAAGGTTAGTCTCCTTACAGTTTCATTGAAAATTTGTGAACAGGTAAGATTAGCTCATAAAATTATTTTAGAGTTGTGTGCTGGATGGGGAGGAACGTGGTTATAGAAACCAGAGCTCTTTCAAGACGGCCATGTGGCTTGCCGGTAGGCGATGCGTGTGTTTACATCGCATGAATGGCAGTTGTGGCTTGCCGTTTAGGCCCCATGTTTATTGAATGGTGAGGCATGTGCCAAGTGATGAAATGGCGATTGCCATGAATACTGATATATTCATGGTGACAGGGGAGAGCTACGTCTACGCAACATGTTAAATTGTTAAGCAAGCTAAACTTCATTTCAACGCGAATTGCCTGTCCATACACATACCAGTTTACAATGTGAACACAGTTTTATGTCTTCGCCTTTGGTTTATCTCATTTAGTTAAAAATGAAGAGAAAGTCCATTTGACTTTGAATTTATGTGCAGAGCAGCTGGCGCATAACAGAACCCATGAAGGTCGTGACTGTCTACTGCAAATGCTTTTAAGGACTTACCTGCGCACACCTGACTTTACATAAGTGGTGTTTGGAATGTTCAAACGTTCGATCTAAGTTCATTAGCCAGTTGCGAAACGAATAACGGAGCGCTGAAGAAACGTTACTTAAACTAGCCTCTTTTAGGGATTCAAATGACTACAAAAAATTGAAATCACAATTGTGCGCTCGAACACTGTGAACTAGGCGCCCGGGCCAATTGCATATGCGCCCAGCAAAACTCGCATGTGCACGTGACGAAAGTTGGGCTCTCACTTCGGGGCTTATAATTATAATATAATTTTGATGCGTAGATCTATGCGTGCATCCACATGACTGACAAGCAGTCACCGAGTCATGGCTGAACCAGTATGAAAAAGGCAAATATTCTTGCCCTTCTTTCTACGATTAAATGTGAGCCTTGGGTTTCTGAGTGGCAGCCACAGTCGACAGTGTGGAACTCTCTGGAAAGCGTGGGACTCTCGAAGGAAAATCTGTGGTAACCTGCAATATCAGTGATAAGGTTCTTCAGTACAACAGAAGGGCTAGTTCAAACCTCCAAGCACACTTGGTAACACACAAAAATAAGGCTTCGGCCTCTGTTGGCAGGCAGCGATGGATCGAAAACTTTGTTGTCATGAAGAAAATTAAGCCCAAGACACGCCAGTGCTCAGACATCTAGGCTCGTGACATTACGCAATTGCTGGCCATGTGGTGTTGGTGCGAGTCTTCACCAGATCAACATAGTTCAAGATCGAGCTCTACACAACCTGCTGACCTGTCCAGAGCGGGGTTGTTGGCCTCCTTACTGTGAGCATGTTGCGTTGATATTACACTTGAAGCACGGAGATGGTCGCAAAAGACTTCAATAGATTTTGACGGAACTTGGCAGGATGGCTTTGCCTTGATGAGTGACAACTAGACAAATTGCGCAACCGAGTCCTACGCAACCACGACGGGCCATGCCATTTCATCTCAGTAGCGAACTCCGAAAAAACTGAAGCCGAGGAAATTTAACGCAAGGAGAGCTGGTCTCTACAATCATGCCGCTTCGAAACAGCAAAGTTTGGAGGAAGTCATACGGGAGAAAGCATCGCGGAGAAGTTGAAACACGTCACGAAAGCCTTTGTATTATTGAAAAAGTGAGTGCTGTTGTGCATGACCAGCCTGCCAACGCTGAAGCCACAGGGAGGATGCTGCTGCATAAATTGGAGTGGAGGATGTTGTCTGTGCTACGCAGAAGCTGGAAAATGAAATAAAACTGTTGTGGCCAACGCTTGTCGCACTTTGGAGAAAATCATTTTCAAGGCACGGAAGATTGTAATACACCTCCGCCACAGCGCTCTTGCAACTGAGGCACTGAATGACCAGGATTGGTCGGCAGGAAAATCCACGACACTTAGGCTGATGCAAGAAAGAATATCCACGACACTTAGGCTGATGCAAGAAGGAATATCCACGACACTTGGGCTGATGCAAGAAGGAACATCCACGACACTTAGGCTGATGCAAGAAGTAGCCACATGGTGGAACAGCACTTTTCTGTTGCTCGAGCGAGTGGTTAAACTGCATGGTCCAATCACCAACGCTCTGACCAAGTGCAGGGAGTACTGCCACCTAGACCTGTCTTCAGCAGAATGGCCAACTGCCGAGGATATTATCATCGTGTTCAAAGATTAGAATGTTGTGACAAAGCGACTCTCTGGGGAGTCTTACTTCAGTCTATCTGACGTGTTGCCACTTATGCATGGCATTGTGAAGGGCACATGCTCTGCTGGTGAGGTTGACCTACCGTGGGTTAGGCTTGTCAAGGCGACACTTAGACAGCGGATCCGTGACATGTTTCAGATGGATGTTTGAAACCCAACAACTTGGCAGTGCTGGCCTCGGCAGCAGGTAGCGCAACCTGACTTTCTTTCAAGGCGAAGAGTGAGGCTCTAAGCGAGAAGGCTTCAGTGGGCTTCCGGATCCTTCCTCAGGTAATGCGGACAGATATTGCAAAACAACTATTGTGAAAGTGGAATGGAGCACCAATGACCAGGTTACAGCAAGATTCCTACAGGACAGCGACGATGAAAGAGAGCAATGACCGCAGCCAGGGAGAAGTTCAATCGTACATGTGCGAGAAAAGAATAAATCGCAAGGAGAATCCACTGCAATAGTGGGAATTAAATGTGCATCGCGTTCTGCGACTGGCCGTCTTGGCTAAAGAAGTGCTGACCATTCCGGCATCATCTACGCCTTCAAAACAGGTTTTTTTCTATCGCTGGAAAAGTAATTTATGTTGACCGTAGCAGGAGGACTGGTAAGCTCAACGACGTGCTGGTGTTCATGCATCAAAACCATGACTTGTTGGAGGGTCCAGTGCACCCTTGGCCAAACCAGTGGTTGTAGAGGCGTCTGCTTTCATCTTGGCTGGTGCAGATGGGGAAAGTGAGGATGAATGCCTGACCTGCCAGAACTTGCCTAGGCAGATGAATTGGTATACCAACAAATTTTTTGCTGTGTTGCATAACAAAGGCATGAACAGTTTTACTTATCTAACTTTTTCCTCAGTTCATGAACATATTACAGCACACATTGGAGTTGTTGGCATTGTTACCTGAAGCACATTTGAAGACAATATACGCAAAAACTTTGTGATTTGGGATTTTTGTTTGGGTGTGATGACTCGGCTGGACTGCATGCATTGCATTAGAGAGCCCTTGTAACTATATTCCTTAGTTAAAGAACGTTTCGCTTAGCTAACAAAACGGTCGCAGCACCACTACAATAATGAATTTCTTCAATTAAATATGAGCTCTTATTTCATTAAGCACGAATGAAATGCGGCTAACAATTGCTGGGTTCCTTTTTGTTTTGTTCTCGGAGGATATGTTTGGCTCAGGAATTATGACGAGGTTAACTATACATGCCGAGGGCCAAAGCGAGGATGCAAATATCAGCTGCTATTTACTTGTTTGAGTTGAACAAAAATCTCTCCTCGCCAGAAGAAGAAAAAGAAGAAGGACAACTTAACCAAAGGAAAAAAAGGAAAACAGATTTTTAGATACAAATGGAAATATCGACCTGATCATCGCGAGCAGCAAACAGCACGCTAGGGGTTTACACCATCACCAGGTGATGCAGATGATTTGCACAAAGAAACAGTTGGCCTGCTTTCTTCGCGCTGCACCGTCAAGCTTTGCTTCGTCTGAAGCGTGTGTGTTTTTCGAGTTCCTTTGTCTTTGACTCAGTATGGTCTCATGATTTGTTGACTGAAGGGGAGCTGGATGATTTTCATCCTAAGATCACCAGGAAGGCTTCAAGCATTTGGTTGAAAGCTGTAACTGTCTTTTGTGAGGAGAAAAGTCTGGTTAATTCCTTCGCTCATTTTCAGGCAGAGGAGATAAACGACGTCTTATGTTAGTTCTACTCCAGCTTGAAGCCCAAGAAAGCCAATAAGGAGTGCAGCTGAAGCTCCAACTTAGCAGCACGAGCTTCTGTCCAATGCCACTTTCTTGGCAATGAAGTCAGAAGACATAGAACCAAGGGAGTCACAAGAAGTGGAAGAAGGCGACAGAGCAGCAGTGGGAGGTCTTGAAATTGGCGCACTCTTACCGGAGATCGATGCAAACATGCTTGCTTTCAAGCGCTGCCATCGTACACCAGTGGGACAAATGTAACTATTTGAAACAATGACAGATTAATTTGTTTTGTTTCCAGCGAAGAGGAGGTTAAAAAAAGAAGTGAATTATGCCTTGGATAATTCACATGTGGATGAGCATTTGCAGTGTTTTTTTTCTTACCTTTAGATAAATAAAAGCTTTGCTCTTTTCACCGTTTACTTGAAGAAAAAGGAAAATACTGGCTACTATCCAATGTCGGTGCTTGAAAGGGATGAAGTGGAGGTTTAACTTGTATTCACTCACAGAGCTAGGATAACAGGATTTAATTGTAAGAATAAGGCTTTTTTAGTTCACTAGAAGAATGATTTATTGTCCCTGACCTGAATATAATAGAAAACGGGTGGAATAGTATCACAGTTGCCCAGAAGAAGATTGCGCTTAAGTACATTCCTCCTCAGGGCACAACTCAGCCACAGTTAGTTGGAATCAGGCAGCATTACACAAATTCTCTCGCAATGGTTATAGTGTGCTCTCACCGCAGATCACTGAACCAATGACAAAGACCAAAACTACTAGGGAAGGCAAGAATCCCAGACATTTGACAAATCACTAAAAAAAGCCCTCTGCTTTGTTCATTTTTTTTCAACAATGAAAATGTCTCGGTCTTTTCTTGTACCAAATGCGGAAGTTAGCTCATACAAGACAAGAGAAGACATAGACAGTGCATAATCAGCCTATATCTTTACACAGTAGTCCTATTTAGAAAACCGCTGGCATTGGTAAGCAGTACCAGCATGATTAGATTTCAATAGATGTGCAACAGGGTTCTCAGGTAAACTCTGAGAAGTGACTTAAACGTTGAACTTCACCCGATCGTTGATAATGTCTCACTTGACCATAAACTAAAGCCACGGTGTTCAAATTATTGTGGCAAAATTGAGGCAAATGAACTACTCTCAAAGAAAATTTAGTAAAACTGATAATCCATGCTGAGACGGGAACTCAAAGCTGCGGTACCAAATCGTCCAGCAGTCGAGAGTCTCCTGACTATCCACTCCGCCATCAAGTCATCAACTTAGAAATACATTCGAAGAAAATTTGCTTAATTTGTGCTGGGACCGGGACTTGAACCTGCGCATCTGCGGCACCTCTACTTTGAAGTTCTTTCTTTATGAATGAACTACTTTGGAAGGCAGCTATATTTTTACTTTTATCAATAGTGGTCGCGAAGAATTCAAAACGAATCTATGCAGCTCAATTTCAAGGAAGTTGCTTTTGGCATTGCGGTTTCATCATCATATCAAGAATTCAATTATTGAACCTCTTCAGCAAACTCTTCTCCTCTGAAACGAAGGCCACTACTTTCCTGGCTTTTCCAACACAAAACTCAGACCATGAAAGTTTAAGGGATGAACAATTCTATGTACGTATTTACACACCTCAAATGCCGCTTCAGTCATAAACTGCTTGGCCCGGTCTCCCCAGATGGCTGGCACCGTCAGAATCCACTTCGTCTCCTCGTTCATTTTCAGCCACTCATCAGAGTCCATCCTGATTCCCAGGGCGCAGCGAATCTGCTCCATGGCTCTCCTGGAAAAATGCTCCAGCACTCGCGTGAAGAGAAGCTTAAGCGAGAAGGCTTTTGACGAGTTTCTGGCTTGGATTTGCATCTCACCATGTACACTCTGCGGAGAACAACGCAGCCAAAACAAACAGAAACTTGACGCAGGATTTTATCAATGGAGCTGAGCAACTTCACCAACCGAACACAATATTTTTTTCAGATCCAACCTTTGAATTCCCACCATTCCAGTTCTATGCCTCATATTCATCTCCCGCTTGGTCTAATGGAGGGCAATAATTTGGTCAGCCAGGCGTTCTTTCCTACTCTCACTTATGTTGCACGTCATCTTCAACACCCCGATTGCCGGTAGATCGTTTGGCAAACGCGGCGGCACCTTTCAAAGGCTCTGATCATTTGGCAGGATTTCTGTACCTCATCCCTCTGAAGTTTCATCTTGAATCGGTCGAAGAGAAAAAACTGCCCTTCTTCGTCTTCTTCCAGGCCGTCGAAGTCCTCCAACGCCTTGTTGCCGAACGAGTACAGTGTCCCGTCTCTTCTCAGAAGAAGAACTGTCGGCTCTTTCCTTTCCTTGTTTCCTGGCTGTACGACGTAGTCTGTGGATTTCTTTCCGCAAGCATAGCCGAAGCCGCTGTTCGTGGTGCCCACGTCAATAGCGATGTAATGGGAAAACTCACCACCCGATGCCATAGTCGAATTTATACAACGTCCAGAGCTTTTTATCCGACAGACCAAGAACAACCTTCTGCAGATGTTTGTATTACCGGTGTAGCTCTCTCCTCAAGTTTTCAGTTCCAGGCTCTCGGCCTAACAAAGACGCGTAATGGCCGAAGCGCCGCGCATTAGTTTTTAATGTTGAAATTTCCTTTTCGCTTGAGACGGCTCGTCTGTACGTGTACAGCAGAACGTTTCTCGAGCCACGTAAGCTATCGTTGTGCCCAACTAGCTGCGCTTGAATAGTGGCACTGGCGCTGGGCTCCGGTCTTGACCACGTTAGTTCGCTGCATGCGCATTCCCGCACGTGACTTCAGTCGTGGACAATATTGTGGCCAGCGGCAGCACACATCGAATGCCGCGTTCTGTTTCCGGAGCTTTGCTCGAACGGACAGAGAAGTTTCCAAATGCTCAATTGCCGAGTTTTAGGGCAAGGATATCCATTTTATATGGAAATGGCCTGTTTTTTATGAAGACAGCCTTGCCGAATCATAGAAAAAATAAGCATTGACCATTGGCTTAAATTGGCAACCCCGGATACTATCGTCGGTTCCGTGAACGTTCTGCAGTGGTCATGAAATTTCATGTACGTCCATGACCGCCCAACTTAACTTATATGCAAAGCCTAGTGCACTCCTCCAGCTACCTTCCCTGCCAGACAAATACCACTCAGAATTGTAGATGTACGTAGTTCACTGATCGTGAAAAGTTTTTTCTAGCGCCGTTGTTTGGCTGCTGTCTCTTCTTCCTAGCGCCGTGAAGTCAGGCTGCTCTCTTCTCCGTCTCGTTCTTTCGCCCCCCACCTGCTCCCACCCTACCACTCCCTGGGACAACCGTGTGCAGTCGGAAAACCTATAGCGCTCCACGAAGCCAACTTTTTAAGTTGGCCGAGTGGTAGAGCAGTTACGATCCTGGTTTTCCGGCTGTGCTAGGCGATGGCGCCGTAGGTTCGAGCCCTCTCCCTTGGCATCTTTTCCTCTATTCTTCTCTACGATCAGAATTTCTTTCCGCCTTTGTTTTCTGATCGTGAAACAACTGTTCCCGCGAAAGTTGGCCTTGATCACGACCAGACGTCGGAATTTGCTGTTATCTTCTACGACATACATTGACCGTGCCTTCAGCGTCGAGCGTCACGTGGTCTAGCAGTTTCCCGGTGCTCCTCGGCGCCAGCCGCTTCGGCCGCGAATTTATTAGCTAATAGCAGAGGGGGAGCTACCGTCGGCCCTCAGTTTTTCGCTGAATCAGACGATCGACCGGCAGTTGCAGTGATGCCGAGCACCGGGACCACTGGACCGAGGCCAAACGTTTACAAGTATACTTGAGTATCATGCTCTAGCAAGGCCGATTTAAATTATTCACGCCCAGACTGCCTTGGGTTAGCGTGGAAATTCGCTGAAGAAGTGTGTCTGTCTGTTTATTGTAAGAGAGCTTTTGCCTTAAAGTGCGCTTTCTTTTGCCTAGTGTGGGAAGTAAGTTCTGCTTCGCTGGAGGTCGAACGAAATGGCCGAGCTGCTCCTTTCCAGATTTGTTGCTGCCGACATCGGATCGGCGTAAGGCGGCTTCGCCAACGCGATCGGAGCGAAGTGCCCGGCTGATAAGTGTTTCGTTCAGACCGACCGCGGAAAGCAGCGGAAAACACCGACCATCGTACGCGTTCTCCTCAACAATGACGGCACGCTGCATTCCTTCGGCAGAGCGGATCGGACCTTCAATGCGACCTTTGACATGAAAATGAGCTTTTTTAAATATCTCTTCTACCGTTTCAGGATGAAACTCCAAAGAGAGAAAGAAAGTTGACGACTTCGCGCCAACAAACTTACCCCTGGTCAACGAGGTTGACTTATCAAACAAGGTTCAAAACAGCAGTTTTCTGGATCGGACGCGAGGTGAGGAATGCAATGGATGGTGTTAAACGAGAAATAGATGTCTTATGATTCCGTTTGTCTTTTTTCGGTCGACGCAGTTCACTGAACGGTTTTTGACCAAGGGTTTCCCTCTGGAAAGTCTCTTAACTGAAACATGTAGTGGAGGCAATTCTGGCAAAAATCGTTAAAAATCTCTCAACCAGACCCTCGATTATTTGCATAATAAAAGCTTAGTTTCGATACTAAGTTCTCATGGCCTCGGCGTTTCTGAGATCCGGGAGAAGCTTTGTGCTTGTCGACTTTAGTTTCATGAAATTCACCAGCAACTCCTCTTCGAGCACTCTCCATACTTCATAGCTAGCTTCCTCTTTGTTTTCTCTTTAATGCTTTTTTTTCTCAGGACGTTCATGGTGACTTAATGACACAAGCGAGAAACTGCGAGAAATGTCTTCTTTGAAGTCCATTTTCAAGCCTGCCCTGGAATACTTCTACCAGGAGGCGAAGGGGAAGATCTGCCTGCCGAGCGGCATATGCATTCGCGAAGAGGAGTGGCCTGACATGCAGAAGGAGATCACATGGATCATCCCCGTGCCTGTGATCTGGGGGAGTCCGCCAAGGTTTTCATGAAAAAGGCTCCCATTGAGGTGAGAAAATCATTTCCAAAACTGAGCCACTTAAATTTCCCACCCCGAGTTAGAATTTGTCCTGACTTTGCTTTCTCAGTTTCTGTGGTAAGAAAGGCGGTCATGGCAGTACGTAAAACAGAAGCGTCGATCACTATGTCTCGAACAGTACATCAACATTGTCCTTTTCAAAGTGTTTTGTATTTTGTCGTACGCTTTAGCCAGGCCTGTTCATAGCGATCCACACCAAAACTGTCCGCTGCGTCCAAATATCTAAACTTTCAGCCCGAACGTTTAGCCAATTACCGGAGATGGGTTGCGACATGAGGTAAAGAAGTCATCCCAAGTTTCGTGTCAGGCTCCGACTCCATCAGTGTGAAGCTGGTGTGCAACTTGGGCAATGGCTGCACAAGAGGTGGTCAGACAGCTGCAGGGGCGTTTTTTCACCGGCCTTAATTGCCATAGATTCCCGGCTGCTCCATGAGTTCCTTCAGCTGCAGCAGATTTTTCGGCTCCTCCAGCTCCTTGAGTTGACGTTGGAGCAAGGTGGCAAGTTGACCTTGGAGCAAGCATGTTGGACCAGTTGTTCTGTTGCCAAAGTTCGTATCCGTGTTTCCTCGAAAAGACTCTGCAGAGAAGCTCCATGACCCTGGGGAGCCACCGGGGAAAATAGAAAAGGTAAGTTCGGGTGCGCAAAGAAGCAAACCTTACCTCCCAAAACACTTCAAAGAAGGCTCCACATTCCACAGGTGCCATATTGGGTCCCCCACGAGTAGTAGTGGCGGTAGCGCGGCCCCACCTAGCGACGGCACGTTGCTAGGGGCTCTGACGTCACCATGACTCCCTAGTCATTGCT
>JAOWAR010174298.1:0-15000 GCA_028571005.1 Clathrina lutea | reverse complement strand
GAGAGAGAGAGAGAGAGAGAGAGAGAGAGAGAGGTGGGGTAGTGGGTGCTATGATGGTTGGATATTTTATGTGTGCATGCTTGTGCTTGTCTCAGAAGGCTGGCTTACCATCCAGCACTGTTGAGAAAAGGTTTAGAAAGATGTTGTCCCTGAGACATAGGACCATTACTGTGTTTTCAATTGGCACAGGATTCTAAGACATAAAGTGCTGCCAGACGACGATGACCAGTCGGGAGCTTTGCCCAGCCTGGAGAAGGAACCACGACGAGGAGTGGTGAAGACGCACTGCAACAACCCAAACTGGAGCACGGTGAATTTTAAGATGTAAGGTGATTTTTTCAGTGAACCCTGGGCTGTATCGTCTGAGTGACCACTAGGCTGTATGGTCTGAGTGAACACTGGGTTCTATTGTCTGAATGAACAATGGGTTGTATCGCCTGAGTGAACACTGGGCTGTATCATCTGAGTGAACACTGGGCTGTAACGCGTGAGTGAACACTGGGCTGTACTGTGAACACTGGGCTGTATCGTCTGAGTGAACACTGGGCTGTATCGTCCGAGTGAACACTGGGCTGTATCGTCCGAGTGAAGACTAGGCCGCATCCTCTGAGTGACACTGAGCCGTATCTTCTGAGTGCACATTGGGCTGTATCAAGCGATTGAAAAATGAGCTGTATTGTCTCAGTGAACCCTGGGCTGTAACGTGTGATTGAAAATTTTGCTCTATCGTCTGAGTGATCACTTGGCTACATCGTTTAAGTGAACTTTGGGCTGTATCGTCTGAGCGAAAAGTGGGCTCCATGGTCTGAATGAACACTGGGCTGTATCATCTGAGTGAATATTGGGCTGTATCGTCCGAGTGAGCACTGGCCGTCCTGTGAGTGAACACAGGGCCGTCTCATCTGTGTGAACACTGGGCTGTATGGTCTGAGTGAACACTGGGCTGTATCGTCAGGGTGAACACTGGGCTGTATCTTCTGGACGAACACTGGGCTGTATCGTTCTACTGAATACCGGGCTGTATCGTGCAAGTGAACACTGAGCCATATCATCTCAATGAACACTGGACCATATCGTTAGAGTGCCCACAAGGCCCTATTGTCTTTGTGGCCCCTGGGCCGTATCGAATGCACACTGGGTCCTTTTGTCTGAGTGGACACTGAGCTGTATCGTTTGAGTGAACCCTAGGCTGTGTGGTATGAGTGAACACTGGGCTGAATCGTCTGAGTGAAAACTTGGCTGTATGGTCCAGATGAACACTGGGCTGGATTGTCTGAGTGAACACTGGGCTGTTTCGTCCGAGGGAGAAATGGGCTATATCGCCCGAGTGAGCACTTGCCTATATAGTCTGAGTTAACAATTGGCTGTATCGTTTGAGTGATCACGGGGCTGTATCATCCGAATGATTACTGGGCTGTATCGTTAGAGTGAATACTGGGCTGTATCGTCTGTGTGAAAGCTGGCCTCTATCGTCTGAGTGGTCACTGGGTTCTATCGTCTGGGTGAAAGCTGGGCTGTATCGTCTGAAGGAAACTGGGCCGTATCGATATCGTGTGACTGAACACTGGGCTGTACCCTCTGAGTAAGCACTGGGATGGATCATCCGAATGATCACTGGGCTCTATCGTCCGAACGAGCACAGGACCATATCATCCGAGTGAGGACTGGGCTATATTGTTTCAGATAACACTGGGCTGTATCGTCTGAGTGAAGACGGGGCTGTATCGTCTGAGTGAAAGTTGGCCTCTATCATCTGAATGATCACTGAATTATATCGTCTGAGTTTAAACCGGGCTGTATGGTGTGAGTGAACATTGGGCTGTATCCTCCGATTGAGCACTGGGCTGTATCATCTGAGGGAGCACTGGGCTGTAACGTCGGAGTGAAGACTAGGCCATAACGGATGGGTGATACTGAGCCGTATCTTCTGAGTTCACACTGGGCTGTATCAGCCAAGTGAACACAGGGCTGTATGGGCTGAGAGAACACTGGGCTGTATCGTCAAAGTGAAACCTGGACTGTATCGTCTGAGCGAACAATGGGCTCTATGGTCTGAATGAACACTCGGCTGTATCGCCTGGGTGAACCCTGGGCTGTATTATCTGAGAGAACACTGGGCTTTGTTGTCCGAGTGAACACTGGGCCTTATCGTGTGAGTGAACACTGGGCCGTATCCTCTTAGTGAACAATGGGCTGTAAGGTCTGAGTGAACATTTGGCTGTATTGTCTGAGTTAAGAAAGGGCTTTATCGTCTGGGCGAACACTGGGCTGTATGCTCCGACTGAACACTCGGCTGTATCGTCGAAGTGAACACTAGGCCGTATCATCTGAATGAACACTGGGTCATATCGTCAGAGTGCCCACTGAGCCGTATCATCTGAGTGGCCACTGGGCTGTGTCGTCTCAGTGTGCACTGGAGATTTTTGTCTGAGTGGACACTGGACTGTATAGTCTGAGTGAATCAACCCTTGGCTGTATGGTCTGAGTGAAGACTGGGCTGTATGGTCTGAGTGAAAACTGGGCTGTATCGTCGGGATCAAAACTGGGCTGTATCGTCTGAGTGAACAATGGACTGTTTTGTCCAAGTGAGCACTGGGCTGTATCGTCAGAGTGAAGACTGGGCTGTATCGTCTGAATGAACACTGGGTTGTTTCGTCCAACTGAAGACTACGCCATATTGTGTGAGTCACACTGAGCCGTATGTTCTTAGTGCACATTGGGCTGTATCAACCGAGTGAACAGAGGGCCGTATTGTCTGAGTGAACACTGGGTTATATCGTCTGGGCGATCACTGGGCTGTATGCTCCGATTGAACACTGGGATGAATCGTCGAAGTAAACACTAGGCCGTATCATCTGAATGAACAGTGGGTCGTATCGTCAGAGTTGCCACTGGGCCATATCGTCTGAGTGGCCACTGGGCTGTATCGTCTCCGTGTGCACTGGGCCGTTTTGTCTGAGTGAACACTGGGCTGTATCGTCTGAGTGAATGAACCCTTGGCTGTATGGTCTGAGTGAATGAACCCTTGGCTGTATGGTCTGAGTGAAGACTGGGCTGTATGGTCGGAGTGAAAACTGGGCTGTATCATCGGGATCAGAACTTGGCTGGATTGTTTGAGTGAACAATGGGCTGTTTCGTCCCAGTGAGCACTGGGCTCTGTCGTCAGAGTGAGCACTGAGCCATAACGTCGGAGTGAGCACTTAGATTTTACGTCAGAGTTAGCACTGGGCTGTATCGTCCGAGTGAAGACTGGGCTGTGTCATCTGAGTGAACACTTGGCTGTTTCGTCCGACTGAAGACTACGCCATATTGTGTGAGTCACACTGAGCCGTATGTTCTGAGTGCACATTGGGCTCTATCAACCGAGTGAACACAGGGCTTTATTGTCTGGGTGAAACCTGGACTGTATCGTCCGAGTGAACACTGGGCAGTATCATCCGAATGAACACTGGTGTGAGTGAAGACTAGACCACATCGTCTGAGTGAACACTGGGCGATAAGGTCTGGGTGAACACTGGGCTGTATGCTCTGACTGAACACTGGGCTGTATGGTCCGACTGAAGACTGGGCTGTATCTTCCAAGTGAACAGTGGGCTTTATCATCTGAGTGAACACTGTTCCCTTTTGTCAAAGTGCGACTGAGCCGTATCGTCTGAGGGGCCACTGGGCCGTATCGTCTCAGTGCGCACTGCGCCGTTTTGTCTGAGTTGACACTCGGCTGTATCGCCTGAGTGAACACTGGGCTCTATCGTCTGAGTGAATGAATCCTTGGCTGTATGGTCTGAGGTAACCCGGGGCTGTATCATCTGACTGATCACTTGGCCGTATCATCTGACTGATCACTGGGCTGTACCGTCTGAATGATCATTGGGCTGTATCGTCTGAATGATCACTGGGCTGTACCGTTAGTGTGAACACTGGGCTGTACCGTTAGTGAACACTGGGCTGTATCGTCCGAGTGAAATCTGACCTCTATCGTCGGAGTGGTCACTGGGTTCTATGGTTTGGGTGAAAACCGGGCTGTATCGTGTGACTGAACACTCTGCTGTACCGTCTGAGTAAGCACTGAGCTGTATCGTCCGAGTGATCACTGGCCCATATCGTCCGAGTGAGGACTGGGCAGCATCGTCTGAGTGAAAGCTGGCCTCTATCGTCTGAGTGATCATTGAGTCTTATCGTCTGAGTTTAAACCGGGCTGTATGGTGTGAGTGAACACTTGCCTGTATCCTCCGAGTGAACGCTTTTCTTTATTGTGTGAATGAAGACCGGGCTGTATCATCCGAGTGAAAACTGGGGTGTATCGTCTGAATGAACAACGGGCTGTGCTGTCCAAGTGAGCACTGAGCTGTATCATCCGGGTGAGTGCCGGGTTTTTTTGTGCTAGTGAGCACTGGGCTGTATGGTCTGAATCAACACTTGGCTGTTTTGTTCGAGTGACTGTCTAGCTGCAGAGTGAACACTGGGCCGTATTGCCTGAGTGAACACTGGGCTGTATTGGCAAAGTGAACACTGGGCAGTATCGTCTTAGTGAACACTGGACTGGATCTTCTGAGTGAACACCAGGCCGTATCGTTTGAGCGAACACTGGACTGTATTGTCTGAGCGAACACTGGCCTCTAATGGGTGAATGAACACTGGGCTGTATCGTCTGATTGGACACCGGCCTGTATGGTTTGAGTGCAAACTGGGCTGTATCGCTGGACTAAACACTGAGCTGTATCGCCTGAGGGGACATTGGGCTGTATCGTCTGAGTGAGTTGCTGTATCGTCTGAGGGAACATTGGGCTGTATTGTCTGAGTGAAAATTGGACTGTAGCGTGAGAGTGACACAGGGCTGTAGCGTCTGAGTGAACATATATCGTCTGAGTCAAAATTGGACTGTAGTGTCTGAGTGACCACTGGGCTGTATTGTCGGAATGAACACTGGGCTGTATGAACTCAAACAAGGTTAAGAATAGTAGTTCTTAGGACGCACAGTGAGGATTGAAAAGGATGGTGTTAAATGAGAAGGCATTTCGGCGTCAACGCCATCATCAGTTATTCTGGTGTTGAGTCAGGACTAGCTGCGTGTTTTATAGGGAAAGTGTGCATTATCCACTTTACAGAAACACATGCAGACGTCAAACTCCATCAAGTTCAGCGTCCTCTCACGACGCGCGGCGGCCACCATTGAATCGCCGTGAAGAACACCTGTGTCATGGCTTTGTCGTCTGACTATTCTTTTCTCCTTGAGTCAAGGCTACGCATTGACACACTTGTACTTCCCACACTCATAACACTTACAATCTGTACATGCATGCAGCAACACACCTAGAACGCACGCAGTGCTCTCTGACCAAGGTGACTAACGCACGCAGTAGACACCGACAGATCAAACGTACCATGCGCGCAATAGAAACTGACCCCCACGAAATGCACATTTCTATCACCCCACATAGCAACTGTAACACCTTGCACCCACAAGTGGACAATGCACACGTTCCCTGTAAGGCACCCAGCTATTCCTCACTCAGCACCATATGACCTGATGATGGCGTTAACACTGAAACGTCTTCTCATTTAACACCACCCTTTTCATTCCTCACTTCTCTTCCTGAAAAATACTGTCCTTAAACTTGTTTGAGTAGGTCATGGGAGTGAGATCTACAAAGTCCTCCAACCTTCTTAGACCCCCTCTGCTGTATCGCCTGAATGAACACTGGGCTTTATATTCTGAGTGAACACTTGGCTGGCTCGTCTGATTGAAAACTGGGCTGTGTATTGTCTCGTCTGACTGAACAATTGCCTATATAGCCTAAGTGAACACTCGTTTGCATCGCCGGAGTGAACACTGCTGTGTCGTGTGGGTGAGCACTGGGCTGTATCGTCTGAGTGACCACTGGGCTGTATCGTCATGGTGAACACTGAGCTGTATCGTCTTGGTGAAGACTGGGCTTTATCATCTGAGTCGAAACTGGGCTGTATCACCTTCGTGAGCACTGTGGGAACACTGGGCTATATCATCCGAGTGAACACTTGGCTGTATCGTCTAAATGGTCACCAGGCCGTATGATGTGAGTGAACACTAGGCTGGAACGTCTGACTGAACACTGGGCCGTATCCAATGTTTGAAGACTGGGCCGCATTGTCTTAGTGAACACCGAGCTGTATTGTCCAACTGAACACAGCACTTTATCTTCAAACTGAACACTGGGCTGTATCGTCCGACTGAACACGGGGCTCTGTCGTCTAAGTGAACACTGAGCTGTATAGTTTGAGTAAACGCTGGGGTGTATGGTCTGAGTGGACCCTGGGCTGTATTGTGTTAGTGAACACTGGGCTGTATGGTGTGAAAGAACACCGGCTGGCATGGTGTGAGTAAACACTGGGCTCTATCACCTGAGTGAACACTGGGCTGTATCGTCTGAGTGAACACTGGGCTGTATTATCTGAGTGAACAGTGGGCTGTATGGTTTGAGTGAACACTTGGCTGTATGGTTTTAGTGAACACTTGGCTGTATTGTCTCTGTGAACACTGGGCTGTATCGTCGGAGTGAGCACTGGGCTGTATCATCTTGATTAACACTGTGCTGTATCGTCTGAGTGAAGACTGGGCTGTGTCATCTGAGACGAAACTGGCCTGTATCGTCTTCGTGAAGACTGGGCCGTAACGTCTGTGGGAACACTGGGCTATATCATCTGAGTGAACACTTGGCTGTATCGTCTCAATGGTCCCTAGCCGTATCATGTGAGTGGACACTAGGCTGTATCGTCTGAGTGAACGCTTCGCCGTACCTTCTGAGTGAAGACTGGGCCGTCTCCTCTGTATGAAGACTGGGCTGCATTGCTTTAGTGAACACCGGGCTGTACGGTCAAACTGAAAACTGGGCTGTATCTTCGAATTGAACAATGGTCTATCTGGTCTGACTGACCACTGGGCTCTGTCGTCTAAGTGAACACTGGGCTGAATGGTTTTAGTGAACGCTGGGGTTTATGGTCTGAGTGGACCCTGGGCTTTATGGTGTGAGTCAACACTGGCCTGTAAGGTGGGAGTGAACACTGGGCTGTATCGTCTAAGTGAACACTTGGCTGTATCGTCTGAGTGCACACTGGGCTGTATCGTCTGAGTGAACACTGGGCTGTATGATCTGAGAGAACACTAGGGTGTATTGCCTGAGTGAACACTTGGCTGTATGGTTTGAGTAAACACTTGGCTGTATGGTTTTAGCGAACACTTGACTGTATCGCCTTAGGGAACACTGGACTGTGCCGTCTGAGGGAGCACTGAGCTGTATTGTCTTGATGAACACTGTGCTGTTTCGTCTGAGTGAAAACTGGGCTTTATCGTCTTCGTGAAGACTGGGCCGTAACTTCTGTGGGAACAGTGGGCTATATCATCTGAGTGAACACTTGGCTTTATCATGTGAATGTACACTAGGCAGTATCCTCTGAGGGAACACTTCGCTGTACCGTCTGAGTGAACACTAGGCCGTACCCTCTGTGTGAAGACTGGGCCGCAGTGTCTTAATGAAAAATTGGCTGTATTGTCCAACTGAAAACTGGGCTGTATCTTCGAACTAAACACCGGGCTGTATCGCTGTATCGTCCGACTGAACACTGGGCTCTGTCGTCTAAGTTAACACAAGGCTGTATGGTTTGTGTAAACGCTGGGGTGTATGGTCTGAGTGAACCCTGGGCTGTATTGTCTTAGTGAACGCGGGGCTGTATGGTGGGAGTCAACCCTGGCCTGTATGGTGTTGGTGAACACTGGGCTGTATCGTCTGAGTGAACACTGGGCTGAATCGTCTGAGTGCACACTGGGCTGTATCGTCTGAGTGAAACTTGGGCTGTATCGTCTGAGTTAACACTTGGCTCTATGGTTTGAGGGAACACTTGCCTGTATCGTCTTAGTGAACGCTGGGCTGTGTTTTCTGAGTGAGCACTGTGCTGTGTCCTCTGAATGATCGCTGGGCTGTATCCTTCGAGTGATCATTGGGCTGCATGGACAGAGGGAACAATGGGCTGTATTGTCTAAGGGAACACTTGGCTGTATTGTGTGAGTGAACGCTTAGTGTTATCATCTGAGTGAACACAGGGCCGTATTCTCTTTGTGAAGACTGGCCCGTATTGTCTTAGTGAACTCCAGGCTGTATTGTCCAACTGAATACTGGGCTGTATCTTCGAAATGAACACTTGGCTCTGTCTTCTAGGTGAACACTGGGCTGTATGGTTTGAGTAAATGCTGGGGTGTATGGTCTGAGTGAACCCTGGGCTGTATTGTCTGAGTGAACACTGGACTGTATGGTGGAAGTCAACACAGGCCTGTATGGTGTGAGAGAACACTGGGCTCTATCGTGTGATTGAACACTGGGCTGTATCATCAGAGGGAACACTGGGGTGTCTTGCCTGAGTGAGCACTTGGCTGTATGTTTTGAGTGAACACTTGGCTGTATGGTTTGAGTGAACACTTGGCTGTATCGTCTCAGTGAACACTGGGCTGTATCGTCTGAGTGAACACTGGGCTGCATGGTTTGAGTGAACACTGGGCTGTATGATCTGAGTGAGCACTAGGGTGTATTGCCTGAGTGAACACTTGGCTGTATTGTTTGAGGAAACACTTGGCTGTATGGTTTGAGTGAACACTTGGCTGTATCGTCTTAGTGTACACTGGACTGTATCATCTGAGGGAGCACTGGGCTGTATCGTCTTGTTGAACACTGTGCTGTATCGTCTGAGGAAAGACTGGGCTGTGTCATCTGAGTCAAAAATGGCCTGTATCGTCTTCGTTAAGATTGGGCAGTAACTTCCGTGGGAACAGTGGGCTATATCATCCGAGTGAACACTTGGCTGTATCGTCGGAGGGGTCAGTGGGCCGTATCATGTGAATATGCACTAGGCTGTATCGTCTGAGTGAACACTTCGCAGTACCGTTAGAGTGAACACTAGGCTGTATCCTCTTTGTGAAGACTGGGCCGCAGTGTCTTAATGAAAAATGGGCTGTATTGTCCAACTGAACATTTGGCTGTATCTTCGAACTAAACACCAGGCTGTATCGCTGTATCGTCCGACTGATCACTGGGCTCTGTCGTCTAAGTTAACACTGGGCTGTATGGTTTGAGTAAACATTGCGGGGGGGGGGTATGGTCTGAGTTAACCCTTGGCTGTATTTTCTTAGTGAACACGTGGCTGTATGGTGGAAGTCAACACTAGCCTGTGTGGTGTGAGTGAATACTGGGCTGTAACGTCTCAGTGAACTCTTTGCTCTATGGTTTGAGGGAGCACTTGCCCATATCGTCTTAGTGAACGCTGGGCTGTGTTTTCTGAGTGAACACTGGGCTGTATCGCCTGAATGAACGCTAGGCTTTTTCATCTGAATGAACACTGGGCTGTATCGTTCGAGTGAACATTGGGCTGTATGGACTGAGGGAACACTGGGCTCTATTGTCTGAGTGAACAATGGGCTATCCGGTCTGAGTGAACACTGGGCTGTATGTTTCGAATGAACACTCGGCTCTGTCGTCTCAGTGAACAGTGGGCTGTATTGTCTGAGTGAACACTGGGCGTTATCACGTGAGTGAACGCTGGGCGTTATCACGTGAGTGAACGCTGGGCGTTATCACGTGAGTGAACGCTGGGCTGTATCGTCTGAGCGAAAACTGGCCGGTATCTTCTGAGTGAACTCTGGGCTTTATCTTCTGAGTGAACACTGGCTGTATCTTCTGAAAGAACGCTGGGCTGTATCGTTTGAGTTAACACTGTGCTGCATAGACTGAGGGAACACTGGGCTCTATTGTCTGAATGAACTCTGGGTTATATGGTCTGAGTGAACACTGGGCTGTACATTCTGAGCGAACACTGTGCTGTATCATCTCAGTGAACACAGGGCTGTATTGTCTGTGTGAATGCTTTGTCGTACGTCTGAGTGAACACTGGGCCGTATCCTCTTTGTGAAGACCGGGCCGTATTGTCTTAGTGAACACCAGGCTGTAATGTCCGACTGAACACTGGGCTCTGTCGTCTAAGTTAACACTGGGCTGTCTGATTTGAGTAAACGCTGGGGTGTATGGTCTGAGTGAACCCTGGGCTGTATTGTCTTAGTGAACACTGGGCTGTACGGTGGGAGTCAACACAGGCCTGTATGGTGTGAGAGAACACTGGGCTGTATCGTCTGAGTGAACACTGGGCTGTATCATCTGAGTGAACGCTTCGCCATACCATCTCAGTGAACTCTTGGCTCTATGGTTCGAGTGAACACTTAGCTGTATGCTTTGAGTGTAAGGTTCCCTTTATCGTCTCAGTTAGCAGTGGGTTGTATCGTCTGAGTGAGCACTGGGCTCTATTGTCTTGGTGCACAATGTGCTGTATCGTCTGAGTGAAGACTGGGCTGTATCATCTGAGTCGAAACTGGGCTGTGTCGTCTTCGTCAAGACGGCCTGGGCCGTAACATCTGAGGGAACACTGGGCCATATCATCCGAGTGAGCACTTGGCTGTATCGTCTGATTAGTCCCTAGCCGCATCATGTGAGTGGACACTAGGCTGTATCGTCTCACTGAATGCTTAGCCAAACCGTCTGAGTGAACACTGGGCCGTAATATCTGTGTGAAGACTTGGCCCTATTGTCTTAGTGAACACCGGGCTGTATGGTCCAACTGAACCCTGGGCTGTATCTTCGAACTGAACACAGGGCTATCTGGTCTGACTGACCCTGGGCTCTGTCGTCTAAGTGAACACTGGGCTCTATGGTTTGAGTAAACGCTGAGGTGTATGGTCTAAGTGAACCCTGGGCTGTACTGTCTTAGTGAACACTGGGCTTTATGGTGTGAGTCAACACTAGCCTGGATGGTGTGAGTGAGCACTGGGCTGTATCGTCTAAATGAACACTGGGCTGAATCGTTTCATTGAACACTGGGCTGTACCGTCTGAGTGAACACTGGGCTGTAACGTCTGACTGAACACTGGGCTGTATCGTCTGAGTCAACACTTGGCTGTATGATCTGAGTGAACACTGGGGTGTATTGGCTGAGTGAGCACTTGGCTGTATGGTTTGAGTGAACACTTGGCTATATGTTTTTAGTGAACATTTCACTGTGTCGTCTTGGGGAACTCTATACTGTATCATCTGAGGAAGCACTGGGCTGTATTGTCTTGATGAACACTGTGCTGTATCGTCTGAGTGAAAACTGGGCTGTATGATCTCAGTCGAAACTGGCCTTTATCGTCTTCGTGAAGACTGCGCCGTAACGTCTGTGGGAACAGTGGGCTATATCATCGGAGTGAACACTTGGCTGTATCGTCGGAATGGTCACTAAGCCGTATCATGTGAATGGGCACTAGGCTGTATCGTCTGAGTGAACACTTCGCTGTTCCGTCTGAGTTAACGGTAGGCCGTACCCTCTTTGTGAAGACTGGGCCACGTTTACTTAGTGACCAATGGGTTGTATGGTTGAGTAAACGCTGGGTGTATGGTGGGAGTCAACCCTGACCTGTATGGTGTGAGTGAACACTGGGCTGAATCGTCTGAATGAACAGTGGGCTGTATCGTCTGAGTGAACACTTGGCTCTATTTTCTGGGTGAACACTGGGCTGTATCGTCTGAGTGAACTCTTGGCTCTATGTTTTGAGTGAACACTTGGCTGTCTGGTTTGAGGGAAAGCTTGGCTGTGTCTCTTAGTGAACGCTTGGCTGTTTTTCTGAGTGAGCACTGTGCTGTATCGTCTGAATGAACTCGGGGCTGCATCATTTGAGTGAACATTGCGCTGTATGGATTGAGGGAACACTGGGCTCTATGGCCTGAGTGAGCACAGGGCTCTATTGCCTGAGTGAACACTGGGCTATCTGGTCTGAGTGAACACTGGGCTGTATGTTCTGAGTGAACGCTGGACGTTATCGTCTGAGTGAACACTGGCCTGTATCTTCTGAGTGAACACTGTGCTGTGTCGTCTGAATGAACGCTGGGCTGTATCGTTTGAGTGAACACTGGGCTGCATGGACTGAGGGATCACTAGGCTTATTGTCTGAGTGAACAGTGGGATATATTGTCTGAGTGAACACTGGGCTATATTGTCTGAGTGAACACTGGGCTGTGTGTTCTGAGTGAACACTGGGCTGTATCATTTCAGTAAACACAGGGCTGTATTGTCTGTGTGAATGCTGGGCTGTATCTTCTGAGTGAACACTGTGCTATTACGTTTGAATGAACGCTGGGCTGTATCGTTTGAGTGAACACTGGGCTGCATGGCCTGAGGGAACACTTGGCTCTATTGTCTGAGTTAACATTGGGCTATATGGTCTGAGTGTACACTGGGCTGTGTGTTCTGAGTGAACATGGGGCTGTATCATCTCAGTAAGCACAGGGGTGTATTGTCTGAGTGAACGCTGGCGTTCTTGTCTGTGTGAACGCTGGGCTGTACTGTCTGAGTAAACACTGGGCTCTATGGTTTGGGTGAACACTGACCTCTGTTGTCTCAGTGTACACTGGGCTGTATCGTCTGAATGAAAGCGGGACTGCATTGTTCACTCGCACTATTCTGTATCGGCAGAGTGAGCGCTGGGCTATATCGTCTGGGTGAGCGGCTATATTGCCTGATTGAAGACTGGGCTGTATCGGCTAAAAGGACACTGGGCTATATCGGCTGAGTGTACTCTGGGCTGTATGGTCTGGGTGAAAACTGGGCTTTATGGTCTGAGTTTAAACTGCGCTTTGTCTTCACAGTGGACACTGGGCTGTATTGTCTGAATCAACACTGGGCTGTATCGGCTGAGTGAACAATGGGCGTTTTTCCTAGTTAGAGTCTACCCCAGTGTTGATCTGATGAAGAAGCGTACCGTTCGAAACGTCAAAGTTATTACGAACAAGAACGAAGGGACTTGTGTGATATGAGGGGGGATCAGCTTTCTCATACTTGACTGTCTGTGTGTCTGTCAGTCTGTCTGTTTCATTATCTGTTTTTCTGTTTGTCTGCTTCTCTGTCCCTCTGTCTTTCTGTCTGTCGGTCTTTCTGTTGTACAGAGCAGACCCCCATCCCCAAGCAGCGCAAGGACCAATCCTTTATTTGTTTAGAAAAGAATTCAAATCTTAGGTTCTTCATGAGATCTGTTTGTCTGTGTCACTGTATGGATGCCACTATTGTATGTGTGCACTTCTTGGAAAGAGAGCAATGGCAAGAGAGAACAATGGTACGACTTTCTCTACTGGAGCCTCGTCGGGCACTCAGGAGTGTAGAAGAAAGGAACAGTTTTTTTTCTTAGTGTGTGTAAAGGGCTCAAGTTAGATGTTGAAGGCGAGGATCAGTGCGGTTGTGGTCTTTGGGAAAGAGATTTAAGGTGGTCCTGGGTGGTCGTTAAGGATGTTTGTATCACCTGCATCTTTGTCCAGATTTTCGCCCAGAAGTTCTCCATGTCCACGTAACAAACTATATTTTTGTGAAAGCTAATGTTCAATGGATTTTTTCTACATACTGAAGCGCCAAAAGCCATGGGATCGAAGTTATGACGTCAGAACACTTTATTGAGCACGACAATGATGAAAGTCAGACATATGGATTCCTCTTCACAGCTGTCTGCGCAATCCGCCTGAAATTTTCTCTTGTGCGGGCTCCTGTTGGTAAGCGACCAAAAAGCCTGTCTTGGATTTTTCGAAATCATATCCAAACATCAGTAAAGTTGCACACAAGTTTATTGTTGTGGCCCTGGGCTTTGGCGAACCATAATGCAATAACGTCGAAAATAAAAAAAGTGAGAGGCTTTTTCCGTGCTTCTAATAAAGAACAAGCAAGCTAAAAAATCGCATCGATTTGTAAAGAGACCGCTGCAGTGAATCCAAACCTCTGACGTCCGTCATTTTCATGCAAATTATACTGTTGTGACACCATAACTTCAATCACGTGACATTTGGCGCCTCAGAATATTGAAATGGCCAATCCTCTGAATTTAGGCTTTCAGAAAATGTAATTATTATTATTATAGTTTGTTGGGCAGATAAGGTGAACTCATGGGTGAAAGTTGCACGGCTCAACAAGCAACTTAGTTGCTTTTTCCGTAATCCTGCAAAAACAAATAAAATGAATGAATGAGTGAAAAGTTTGGAGAAAAATGCAGGTGGTAGCAACATCTACAATGACCATCCAGGGCCCCCTCAAAATATAAGTTGCAATCTACGGAAGGGTGTGGTGCTTGCATGTGTTGTAATCTCAGGTCAAAGCCTCAATGGACTAACACCACCTTCTTGGTCAATGAGGGGCAGGATACTTGAATCTGCTGAATCCATTGCCTTTGACCCAGGCGTTAAATCTCTACAAAGTGTTTCCTGATGGTGATAGTCCAGGATGCAGACCTTAATCGTGTGGCTCTCTATAAAATTTGAGGCGACAGGGCTCTCGTGTTTGTGTTTGATGGTAGCTCAATGTTGTGTGATTCGATATCAGAGCAGGCAGGCTGTCTCTTCGTTGTCGGGTGTGCTACAGGCCAAGTATGTATTGAGGTACAACACGTTACTTGGATGGTATGTGAAGTGGCCGAGTGTGGCGTGAGTGAACCTCGGTTGGATGTTCAGCTCATTTGTGGCTGCTTGTTGATGAGTGGGCACATTTTCAAGTTGGCTGCTTTGTACGAAAAGTTCGTGGACTGCTTTCTTTTAACTTGGTGTAGGGGCTTTGTGTGGACTGATGTCTGTGATATGTTGGTCCCCCCGAAGCGTTTCCTTGAAGCTAAAAAGCAATGTAGCAGCTTTCTGCGAAAAGCAGCGATTAGTGCCCCTCATCAACAACCAACCACAAATCAACATCCCACAGAACAGAACTGCATTTACGCACCTACCGGCCCCTTCACATGCTTGTCAAGCAGTGTGGTATATCTCAATGTATGTTTGGCCTGGAACACTTCCGGCATCGGAGAGTAAGGATGCTTTCATTGATGTTGAGTCACAGGGTATCAGTTTGCCATCAACCACAGAGAGGTTACCCCCCCCCCCCCCCCCCCCCCCCCCCCCTCCTCCCCCCCGCCCCCCCGCCCAAAAAAGAGCA